>JAOXJP010091818.1:0-43941 GCA_025762735.1 Platanus orientalis | reverse complement strand
TTTTAGAACCTTTTTAATTATTTACAGTTTTGCCATTGGACTAAAACGGCTCTAACTTTCTCTATATGACTCCGTTTTTTAAACCGTTTGTTATGTTGAACGGTAGACTTCAAGACCTTTATTTTGGTACATTTTTCATAATAAAATTATTAGGTTTACTATTTTTCATCTAATTTCAAAGTTTTCTTATGTTTTAAGGTCTATAATTTTGTCATAAGGACATAAAAATAATGAAAATACATAAGAAAATCTTGGGTATTACATCAGAGTTCAGTGTTCAGATTGTTCAGAGTCTACATGGTTCATAATGTTCGAAGTTCAATATTCAGAGTTCAAAGATTCAAAGTGCTTTGAGTTCGATGTTCACAGTGTTCAAAGTACATAAAGATTAATATTCGGAGGAATCCAAAGTTCACATTATTCATAGCATTCAAGATTTTCTTATCAAAGCTCAAATCCAAGGTCTCTAAGCAAGAAACCTTCACTTCAACCTATATTCCTACCTTGCTCCAATTGGGGAAGAACTCCTTCTTCCTCTTCCAAAACTCTATAAATGTCTCTAACTCTTTCTATTTGATGTAAAAGAGGTTATTATGATTTCTTTAACTTATATTTAAGGTTTTGGGTCAAGTTGGGAGGGTCCCGCACTCCTCAAAATGAAGAAAAAATGATTTTTCCTCAAGAAAACACAATCCGGGTCATTCCAGATCGATCCAACACATTTTTATGCACTTTTATGAGACCAGAGAAGTCTTGGTTTACTCCTGGATCGATCCCAGATCAAACTAATAAGTTTGGATCGAACCTTTAAGTAACAGATCGATCCGGATAGGTTTTTCTCAGTTTTACCCCTTTGTACTAAAATGCTCATAATATTCTCTATAAAACTCAGAATTAATCTCCATTTGTTACATTAGAAACTAGACTTAAATACCTTTCCAATGATATATAGATTGAACTCTAATTCACTCAGAATTGGTGTTGGTAGGCCTGGGAAGTTACCACAAATCTATGGGTCTGTTAACATAGACACCTTGTGAGAAAATAGGCATATAACTTCCTCTAAGAGATTTCTATTCATAGACCCTTTGTTTTGTTGGAAAGTAGACTCCAAGATATTTCTAAACATGTATGGATTGATCCCCAATTAACTCAGGGTTTGTATAGATTTTCATGTGAAGTTATCCCAAAACACACTTAGGGCAATTTTCGAAATTGATTGGTTCAAGGTCGAACTTGGGCTCTACACTTCTAACTTGGTCCAAAGGGTTCATAAGCCAATCTAAGGTCTATCTAGAATATGTGAGATCACAATTTTACCCTTATAGGATAAAATTACAATTTTACCCATTTCATACAAAGCAGGGCATTACATCATCCCCCTTTATAAAAATTTAGTCCTTGAATTTGTGCATACCTTGGCCTTGGAATAGATGTGGGTACTTGGCTTTCATGTCATCCTCACCTTCCTAAGTAGCTTCCTCATAGGTGTGGTTACACCATAGGACTTTCACATAGGGAATGGTTTTGTTGCGCAACACTTGCTCCTTGCGATCGAGGATCGAGACTAATTGTTCATCATAAAATAAGTCCTTGATATCCAACGAAATGTATTCCAACACATGAGAATGATCCAACACGTATCTCCTCAACATGCATACATAAAACATATTGTGTACATGGGATGATTCCGGAGGTAGTGTTAAACCGTAAGTCACCTCCCCAACTTTTCTTAACACTTCAAATGGTCCAACAAACCTCGTGTCAGCACCCAAATTTTGACTCGGGTCATGTTATACCATAAGGACAGCACAACAACATCTAGGCATCAAGACTCTAAGCACCCTTGGCTTAGGAAGAGAAAACCTAGACCCCAAGAGGTTAGGCATCCCTAAGAAGGTCTTTCCAAATACTCCAGTCGCAAATGAATCAATCAAAACACCCTATCACCGCCCAAAATGCATCATTCCAGGACAAAACCTAATTCCATTCAAAAGCACCAACAGGACTTTGAGGGTCCACATTTTGGAACCCCATTCATGTCATCAGTAAATTTTCCACCTCCTGTAAGCCTTTCTCTAGCAAAGCATCACTGATAGAAAAATTACCATTTTTCCCTTTTACCTTCAAAGGCTCAATACTCATTATCTGTCATCCAGATCAATAAATTTCTTCTCCTACATAAGCCTTCTTGTCATGAAACATCACAGGTAAAGAATTCACATTTTCACTTTTTTTTACCCACCGGCAAAAAATTACTATTTTACCCTTTCTACTCAAAGAATGAACCCTGGACCCTCAAAGGACCCCTAGAGCCTCTCCCATGGTCCAAATGGTGTAATTTCATATCCTATGCATCCCTGAGTCTCCTTGCTCTAAAGACTCATCACAGATCAGACACTGCTCTCGAACGGCAACAGCCAATTTCTTAATCTATGATAACCCTGACCAAGAAATGACCCTTGCTAGAGCTCTCAGAAATTCATCCGATCTCTGAATCCAGAAAGGTTAGTCTCCATACCTCGGCCCTAACCTTAGCTTCAAGTCTCTAGGTCTGAGAAAAGAGTTTCGAAGTCTTGAACCTCTGAGAAACCTCAAATCTTCTCTAAAAGGTCAAAAAGTTGTGTTCCCACTTTTTGCTCTTATGGAGCTAGAATATTCTCCAGACCTCCAAATTAGGATCAGTCGGTGTCCATTTCTTCATAATCACGAGACCTTCAAAAATATATCTAAGGAGAAAGGGCTTTCACAAAATCTATTTGCCAAGATTCCCTCAAATATTCTAAAAAGCGTGACCAATCAGGTCTAAAAATTAGGTGCTCAACTGACTCCCGGGAGTGCATCTAGAATCATAAATTCAGATATTCAATGGCTATACCATTATAAATTTAGAGCCTCGAGACTATCAAATCCACATTAATTTGTAGAAAATCCATCGCCCAAGCAGTCATTTTTGCCCAAACCCATAAAAAGTGCATTTTGTTTATATTTGGCACACGGAATACCCTTAAAAGTTCTCCAGGACTCAGAATGCAGTAAGGACAAAGCCATTTTCTCAATTTCACCCTTGTCATCAACAAATCATTTCACAAACTCCTGGTTCAAGAAATGTCTGGTCATTCAATTTCACCCAGCTTCAGGCAGCTACAAGAACCCAATTTGTTCAAGCGAGTTTGCTTCGAAAAACCCTTAATAACTGCCCAAAAATCCAACAACCAATCTATCAGCTCCTGCAGCTCCAAGACTCCCCAAACTTCAAATCCCCAGGTATGGCTCAAGGCAACATTTTACAAAAAAACTAGCAGCATTCCCTGTCCAATTTTGTCAAATCGCTCGAAAAATGGTTTTTGACCTAATTTCCTGCTTAGGTACCATAATCTCATATAGTCAGAAGCTGTGAATCACCCGGACCTGGAGTCATCTACCCCTGGGTGACTCTTGAATCAACCATTTTTCCCTTTCAAAATGCATTTGAGAGCTTTTCTGGCCAAAAAACCCTAATTTCACCCCTTACCCTTTTCATAATTTGGTTCTGACTAGACCAGCGCCACCAGAGCATCTGTGACCTTTAAAATTGACACTAACTGGGCCAAATTCCAAGCCTGAGAGCTCGTGAGGAGTGATGGCACAGAGAGGGTTCAAAAAATCAGAAAGTAGCCCTAGTCATCAAATGAGCTAAAATCATATTTTGCAATAAATGCATTCCCATCTTTAAACCTTTTTTGGCAACCCTTGGATTGGTATATTTCTATCCTCTCACTCACTCACCCCCCTTGGATCCTCCCTTTAAATTTCAAATCCCTAGAGAGCTAATCAAACCCCCCATTTGGCATCCCGTGCCACACCTTTGAAGATTGCAACAAATGGGATTGCCTCAAAAGGTATCTCCCATGCTCCTCTTCCACCTCATCAATCCATGCCAACAAACACAAATAAATCCCCACCGTCCATCTCAGTTTAGCCAAGCACATCCCCACCCTCCACCTCATTTTAGATGAATTAATCCTAGTCTTCCATCTAACAAGATCTAGATTAAATCCTAGCCCTCCACTTAACTTAGGATAAGGATCATCCTAGCCCTCCATCTAGCAACCCCCAAGTTTGATCTCAGCCTTCCATTACACTAATTTGGGGCTATAAATAGCCCCAAATTAGTGTAACACAGGGTTGGCAACAAAAAACCCAAATTCAAAAGGAAGAAAGAGGAGGAAGAAGAAGAAAAGTGCAAAATCCAATCAACCCTAATGCAAGGTAAGCCGAAACCCATGTTCCATTCATCCCCCTCTTCAACATAGGTCAAATTTACATGTTTTTATATTGTCCAAGTCATACTAGAGCACTGCTCTAATTCGGGTACACAATAGAGGCTCAACAGCCTCTACTTCTATTTTTTACCAATTTTTATGCCGATTTTATTGCAAATTTTGTAGAGGGATGATTAAGCCCAAATTTAACTATTTTAGACTAGACATATACATGTTATGCTAGATTTAACTTTATGAATTTAGGAGCTGTGGAAGGCCTCAAGATGGCCTCCCAAACAGACCCCAAAAACTGGGTCTTTTGAGACCTAGTTTCAGTGAATATTTGCTAAATTTTGTTTGAATTTTCTATGCATGATCTAATGCTAAAATTTTTATTTTATGTTCATGTATATATCCCTTGCTAGCCAACTTAATTTTATAATTTTTACAAAACCCTAAGGGCTCCAAAATCGAGAAATTCAGCTGTTGGATTTTCTCCTAGTAATTAACGCATGTTTTTTAAGTGAATTAAAAAATAGGCATTGAACAAACAGGTGTTAGGAGAAAAATCAGGCATTGAGATCTAAGATCCACCCTAGGAAGCCCTGATTCTTCTCCAGCCCTGTCCCAAGGCATCCCTAACTTCTGGAAATCACTCATGTGCTTATGCACCTCTGTGGGCCCTTATTTCTATCACAACGCTTGAATTTAATTTCAGGCATTAGATGGAAATTTAGGCGTTGGAGTGATTTTTAGGCTTTAAACCTAGGTCTTAAAAATCACATTTTTTCAAAAATTGTCTAAGTATGGGTCAACCCTAGGGTTAGTGTAAGGACCCATGAGATATACCACCCCTCTGGGCCTCACTTTGGTGGCCCAAAAACCCATTATGGATGCTGGTTTAACATTCAACGCCTGTTTTTCTCCTGAATTAAAATTCAGGCATTGAACAAACAGGCATCAGACCAAAAAACAGGCGTTAGGCCTGTGACAGATGATTGCATGGCCCACTTTGGGAGATCATATCTCTACGTGGCCTATATCTAGGACATATAGGGTTGCACAATGGTAACCCTAGAAGATTTTCCCTTCCTCAAACAACGGATCTCACAGTACTGGGAGCCACCAAACTGCCTTAAAAGATTGCACAAAGGCATCAATCTGATCAGACTCCATAACACTTGTTTTTCACCTTGAATTAAATTTAGGCATTGGAAAAACATGCATTGAGATAAAAAATAGGCGTTAGGCCTGTAAAACAAAAATTTTAATTTCTTTCTTTTTTCTCTCCCTTCTTTTAGGGTTGATATCTAACCCTAAAAAGTCAACCAATAAGCCATTTAGAGGGGTCTATCATCCCTCTAAAGACCTAACCTATGAGTGGCCTCCTACATCTAGAATAAGATAGACTTAAGAACAGTTTATGGGTTGTTCATATGTCAACGCCTGTTTTTCAACTCCTGAATTTAATTCAGGGTGAAAAACAGGTGTTGAGAGCAAAAACAGGCGTTAGGTTTGAAAGAAATTCAGCTAACATATAATCCAAATTAAATAATGTTTAGACATTCTAATTCACACTTACAAAGCATGTACATAGACATAAAATTAAAACTCATATGAATGGGAGAAGCCACCCTAAAAAGGCGGGTATTTGGGGTGCCTAACATATTCCCCAAGTGCAACCAAACAACTTATCCTAAATCTCAAGAACTCAGACCAATATTAGGAGTTAAACCCCTAGACCTTTGGGTCTAGACTTTTCCTCTTCCCTTGAAGAGGAGAACTGATGCCCAACTCCATTGGTTAACCCCGAGTTGGTGACAACTCCCAGAAAAGCCTAACCCTTATATCAAAAGGTTAGCAACCTTCACACGCCGAAGAGTGGGCCCGAAAACCACCGGCTGGCGGGGGAATCCGAATCCCTCCCAAACGCTGATGTCCACAGGGTGCTTGAGAAGTCTCATACCATTTTAGTCGCAGTTCCTAGATATTTGTATATAAAAAAATAACCAAATTGGGTTTTTTCTGCCTTCATTAGTTGTGATTGACCTTAGCAACTGAATACATGATGATTGAACTAGTAAATCGCATGTAATTTTGCTTCACTTGCTGATGAGGGTATTTTGATAAATTCACTTCAATCACAAATTTTTTGAGTAAAAAACAAGGCTACCATTAGTATTGCAAATAATCTTTTTCAACATGACATACTTAAACATGTTGAAGTGGATCGACATTTCATTAATGATGATCTTGAATGTGAATGTATATATAGACCATTTATTTAGACTTGTTGGAAGATTACCGTTTTTGAACATTATAATTAGTAAAGTTCATTGATCAATCACATATCTAAATATGTTTTTCCATGATCACCATATGAATCTCTGAGATCTAATCACAAAGGAAGTTTAGAATTACCTCAATCAATTAACTAGATACAATAATCTAATCCGACCCAGTCTCTAAAGTATCCACACTTGCTCTAGAATTCTCTATGCTTCTCCTACTTCCAGAAAAGTTATCGAACCTTATCTGAACGTGAGTACCTCTATTTATAAAGTATTTGAGAAGCCAAAGTAACCCTAGAGGGTGTGGGATCTTTATAAGATTCTTATCCTTAGGCTGTGGGGCCTAGTATCCTTAATTAAGTCAAACTACATTAAGAATACTCTATCTTTTGTTAATTACAAACTGACATACCACTAATTGCAATAATCCTTGGTACATATTGCAATTGAACTCCCAAAGATTTTAAAATAACAATGAGGCCCTTCTTTATAGATATTTCACAAATATGTTCTTCCACTTCACAATATTCCTTAATGACTTTCAAGGTGATAAAATAATTACTGTTTAACCCCTATGATCATTAGAACATTATCATTAGGAACTTAATGAATCAATTGGATATTTGAAAACATTTATTTGGTAAAATTATTTTCAAAATTAAATATATAAATAATAATATAGTTTTGAAAACATTTGACAAACACTTTATCAAAAACCACTGACCATATTTTTATGTCCTTTTAAATCATATATTTCTTAAACAGAATATTCTCCCACTTAAGGGTAGTGGATTCCTTGTTGAGCATTTACATCCTCTCAAGTATCATGTAGGATATCCAAACTACTCATGATATAGCCTCAAATTAGGCATCATTGGTTGGTAGCTCAAAATAACTACCATAATGACTTTAAGAAATACAAACTCCTAGGTCTAAAGACGAGTCTGTAAATATGAACAATACTTATCCTGATAGTGATGTTTTACAAAGTATGTTCATAATAGATCCCTTTAATGCATTTATATAATGCACCGACATGCAAGCTTAGAATCTCACTCTAGTGACTGAGATTACATCACTCTATCATATGACAACTCTACATGTAACAACCCTATAAGTGATGTGTCCAACATCACCTATAGTTGTCAACTTTTAGGTTTACAAGAACTGGATAATCAGATCTTTTCATATATTCCAACGTGTCTCACATCCTACTATGTTATCTAAGGACCACCTATCTCATCTCATGAGATCAAATAATTACCCATATAAAGAAACAAATACATGTGATGATAGAATTAAATAGTTATTATTATTTAATCTTGCCTATATTTTATGTGAATTGCTTTATCAAGACACACATTTCCAACAAGACTAAGGACTAACTAACAAACATATTCCCAAAAGGAATGGGTGCTCAGTTTTCTTCTATAGTAGATAAGTCGGGAATGTTAAATATTTATTCTCTAGCTTAAGGAAGAGTGTTAGTGTATAAGGGTGATTATATTATAAAGGGGCTATTTGTATGTACATGTAATTATACAATATACCATACGGTGTGTGTATATATATGAAGTAATGTATGCAGAGAGAAGTCTTATTCGTTATATGATTTCCCCCATGTGTATTCTTTCTCTTTTGTTTCTTTCTCTTTTTCTTCTCTTCTTCATCTTCTTCATCTTTTTCTCTAACCTTCAGGTATTCAAAGATTAAGATTCTAAACTTCAACTGAATCTCACTTGAGTGAGACCATTTAAATAGTGCCCTAACATAGGAGTTCTTTAACAATAAAAGGTACATATTATTTGCTCAATTTTTTTTTTGATAATTCAAACATTAGAAGAAAAAGAAAAAGAAAATCAAATTGTCGAGGGGGGTATCATCTAGGTTGGTAACATAAAAAGAAATAGAATTCTTCTTAGTAGATTATTTAATAATAATTATTATTGTTATTATTATTTTTACTTAATTTTAGGCTTAATTTTTCTTGGGTGAAACAAACTGAGCCTTAGTTCAAGGTATTCTTTTTGCCATTTCCTTTTTCTTCTTTTCGAGATAAATGAACATAGATAGAAAAACATTAATAACTAACCATTCTACTGAAATTTTAAATAAATTCTTGGTTTTAGTTTCATTATTCATCTTCTAAATGGGGTTGAAGCCAATATGGATATGTTGTAAAAGCAAGAAAGAACTAGAAGGGGTTGAGTCCCAAACATTATATAATTAATACATGATACAATCACTAACATAGTAATAGAGAGGTATTTTATAACTAGAGGCATTCAATGACATCATCTAAAAGACATCCAACTGTATACTTTACATTTGCTAATACAATTAGAGACATATACAACATCAACAAATCATTCTTTAACTTACTCAATAAGAAATTATGGAATTTTGCATATTATTATGCTTCCAAACATTATATAATTAATGTACACTTAACATAAGTGAGAGTTCTAATAATAATCCTATTACACATGTTTTCCAATCATCCACAATTCTCAATTTATAAACTCAATTGAATCATTCCACAATAATCCCTAACTAATATATATGTTACCATTAGTTATTATCCTTCTAATAGGAGTCAACATGCATCATAATCCTTACATATGTATTAAATTATTTTTTTTTCATTATTTTATTAATATATTAAAATACGCTTAACTACAATTCAAGTATTCATGTTTTTTTTTGAAAAATCAAGCTTTTCATACATTAATAACTATTATAGAGACTATAAATTCATGGAATTTTAACTTACAAACTTTCAAAACTTATAGGATCTAATATCTTAAGAAAATACATATACCTATAATGTAAAATCATTTTTCTTTATAAATTAAATTAGGGATTTTTAAGACCATAGTATGGAATAGCAAGACCTTATCACAAATCACACAAATAGGTAAGGATTTCTAATATCCTAGCAAGGAGGCTTTACAATATGTGAGAAAACATCCATGCAAACAACTTTTAGAAATACAAGACATCTAAGAACCTAGAATAAAAAAAAAAAAAAAACAATATAAGTTTTGTATAACTACTTACCATAAACTTCAAATCCTTCTAACCAAAGAGACACTAAAAGTATGGTTTTCTTTCCCCTTGAACAACATTCTTGTCCTAAAAAAATAAATCATAGATTTATAGTTAGAATCCATAAAGCAACAAAAAATTACAAAGAAAATAGTAAGCAAACCTAGATCTAAGTATTAGAGGCTCATCTTGTTCTTGGAGACAGGGATCATCTTATCATTCTTCTCAAATCTCTTTTTCTTTTCTCTTTTCTTCGTTTCGTTTATTTTAGATCTAAATAAGGTGTATTTTAGATATACATTTTGTCTTGTAGGGTCTTTATAAGTTTCTAGAGGCTTCATCACGTGTTAGGCATGCTTTGGAGAAGAATAGTGGTAAAAAATTGGATTTTTCAGCATTTTCCCATCAATGATCATTCATTGGTTCTTGGATGATTGGTCATTGAGTCTATGACCGATCATTTAGTCTCTATGATCGTTATGAAAAATCCTAAATTTTTGTTAACTCGGACGCTTATTATGAAAATGACCATCTTCCTTTAGGAAACTTAGATTTGATCGCCGTTTGTTGCCTTTGAAAGTAGAATCCTAGAGCTTTCCAATAATGTATAGTTTGTAGAAAAATTAATACGAGATTAGTATAGATTTAACTATAAAGTTATCTCAAATATGTTGGCCTATCAGCATAGACACTTGTTGGAAAATTGTCATAACTTCTTCGAGAAAACTAGAAATTTGTACCGTTTGATACATTAAAAGTAGACCCATAGATCTTTCCAATGATTTATGGATTGCAAGCTAATTCGTATAGGGTTGATAAAGATTAACTCATGAAGTTATCCCAAATGTGGTGTTTGGGACAACTTTCAAATTTGTCAAGTTTGTGACTTGTCTATTTTTACTCACTTCTAATTTATTCTATTGGGTTCTAAACACCACAATGGATTTTTTTTTTAAATGTTTAAAGATAATTTTACTCTCAGACATGATTATTTACATTTTTCCTTTCATGAGCATTGTAGGGTATTACATTTTCAACAAAACCTGATCGTGACTTTTTCTGGGAATTAGGCCCAGATTTAACCACCCACCTTAAATGTATGGAAAATGGCTTTTGTTGTTATTTCTCTAAGGAAATTTTGGCGGCATCTCCCCTTGATTTGGGTGAATCTTTATGGGAGAAAGTGGGGTTAACACTTCTACGAGTATTGTATCCACTAATAGTAGTTGCATCGATATTCTTAAAGGACATTGGCAAGGATGATACAATGAGTGTGGGAGATAAGACCATTCATCCTACAAGGAGGCAGGTCTCCTTGGTTGTAAGTGGTTGCAAAAACAAGGCCATTCCTCCTATGAGGGGTAGGTCTTGGAAGTCATATGGTTGGTGATTTGGGCCTTTGAGGCTACCACCTCAGCTCATGTTCGGGGTCCCATAGTTTGAGAAGCAATGAAGACTTGTGGAAAATGATGAACTACTCTATAGGTTACAAGTTTTCTATTGGAAATCTTGAAGAAGACGAGACCCATTAACACAACAGAACAAGGTTGAAGATGAGAGGAAAGTAAAGTTTCACCAAGTGTACTAGAAATTTGTAACACCACATTTCGTTGTGTTATCTAAAATTATGATGTTCAAATTGTCCATCCATTTAGGGCTGGTTTATTGTTTGATTTGGGGAACTTTCACTCCAAACTTCCCTTATAAAACTTGTTAATTGCAACTGATTTATAAAGAGGCAACAAACCTATG
The DNA here is from genome assembly GCA_025762735.1 of Platanus orientalis. NCBI lineage: Eukaryota > Viridiplantae > Streptophyta > Magnoliopsida > Proteales > Platanaceae > Platanus > Platanus orientalis. Next base: position 32,606 of record JAOXJP010091818.1, on the reverse strand, counting down.
ATTAAAACCCTTGTTACTCGAGTTGTAAACCAATAAAATCATACATAAAATAAAAGAAAAGAAGAGAGGAGAATGTGACTTTTCATTAATATAGTGATTGGAGTTCACAACCATGATTACACTTGAACCTCTTACATTAATGCATATTACAAACATGCTGATAACTCACCATGCCATGGCCATGATTTCTTTGTTTTTATTGCCTTCAATGAAGTGGAGATACTTGAATTTTAGTGGATGTAGTGGATGCTTGAATGTTGAAATGTATAGAGTGCTTGGGAGGTTTGGAGAGCTCACAAGCTCAAAGAAGAGAAGTGCATGAAAACATTTAGTTAAAAGTACAAAAAATATATGAAGTTTGGGTATTTATAGAGGAGTTGGTGACTGACTTTGAAACCTATTTGGATTCCAAGTCGCTAACTGATTTTTCGTCAACAATTGAAGTTGCTTGCTAATTTTTAGCTCATATATTCTAGAAGAGTACTAGTTGATGTGGCTGCATGCATGTTATCCGGTCCAACTTGATGCAAGATTCGTGCCTGAGAATGACTCCATAACCTTGTAAAACTTAGATTGTCGCTCTTATTTGGCCTTAATTTTATTATTGTTTTGTAGGGATTTGCTGAGATAGAAGAAACTGGCTAGAAATTGAGCTATATTTGGTATATGATTGTTCCATTTGATAATCTGTATGAATTGGAGATGTTGTGCACACTTTGGGCTGTTTCATTAGACTTTTAGGTGCTCGAGAAGTCTAATACCACTTTAGTCATAGTTCTTAGATATTTGTATATAAAATTATAACTAAATTAGTTTTTTTTTTTTTTGCCTTTATTAGTTACAATTGACCTTGGCAATTGAACTAGTCAATCACAGGTAATTTTGCTTCATTCGCTGATGAAGCTATTTTGATAAATTCACTTTAAATGGGAATTTTCTGAGTCAACAACAAAGCTACCATTACTATTGCAAATAATCTTTTTCAGCATGACATGATTAAACACATTGAAGTGGATTGACATTTCCTTAATGATGATCTTAAATGGGGATGTATATATAGACCATTTATTTAGACTAAGGATCAACTAGCAAACATATTCACCAAAGGAATTAGTGCTGTTCAGTTTTCTTCTATAGTAGAAAAGTTGGGAATGTTTAATATTTATTTTCTAGCTTGAGGAAGAGTGTTAGTGTATAAGGGTGATTATATTATAAATGGGTTATTTGTATGTACATGTGTATAAGAGTGTTAGTGTATATATATATATGAAGAAATGTATAGAGAGAGAGATCATATTCCTTATACGATTTCCCCCATATGTATTCTTTCTCTTTTCTTTCTTTCTTTCTTTCTTTCTTTCTTATTTTTCTTCTCTTTTTCATCTTCTTCTCTATTCTTTAGGTACTCAGAAATTAAGATTCTAACCTTCAAATAGTAGAAGAAAAATAAAAATAAAAAGAAAATCAAATTTCCGAGAGGTATCATCTAGGTTGGTAACATAAAAGAAAGATAGTGTTTTTCTTTGCAGACTGTTTTTATTTTAGTACTTTAGGCTCAATTTTTCTTGGGTGAAACAAATAGAGCCTTAGTTCAAGTCATTCTCTTTTCCATTTTATTTTTCCTCTTTTTGAGATAAATGAGCATAAAAAGAAAAACGTTAACGACTAACCATACTACTGAATTTTCAAAAACTTCTTGGTTTTAGTTTCATTATTCATCTTTTAAAAGGGTTGAAGCCAATACGGATATATTGTAAGAGCAAGAAAGAACTAGAAGGGGTCGAGTCCCACCAGATCCTCTCTGCCCACATTTAATCTTGTGGTTTGAGGAGGCCTACACATATCCCAAAAAGAAAAAATACCATCCAATAAAGGGTAATTTTTCACTTTTTTAGGGGTATGTGTACGTCTCCTGAAGCCACAAGATTACATGAGGGCAGGAAAGGATCTCGTCGGTTGAGTCACATAAATTATGGTAAATTTTCTAGGGGAAAGAACTTATTAATCCTGGTGCTCATTCAGTGGTGGGTCTGATGGCCCCCCACCTAAAGCATCTTCTATTTAAAAGCTACTTGATTAGATAAAGGCAGCCATCCCATCCATCACAAGTTCCAAATATCTGGAAAGTGTCCAAAAGTTCTCGTCGTTTACCAATTGAAAAATATATGAAGGATCTTAGTTATTAGGACCCCTTGTCTGCGTGCAGGGATCCCTATAAGAGGTGACAAGACGCAAAGGATCTTCACTTTTTCCCTCCAATAGGGTCCTGCCACCTGTAGATAGGACCTTAGCCGGTCATAAATAACAGGAGAGAATCCCGTCTAGAGAAGAAGATAACAGAACTAGAAGTTGGACCATATCTTTCATGCGCAAGAGTTACAACGGCTGGACAAGTGAAGGTGTTCGGCATGTGGGAAGCCCTTATAATTGCTGAATACAGCTAGCTCTGAAGCTGAAAGGGGTCCCATACTAATAAATAGAAGAAATCTCTGTATCAAAAGTCCGTTGCTTCTGAAAAATAACTCCATTCATAAGATTCCTGTGCTATTACACTAGGGAAAGCCAACCTCTGAATCGCTCGTTATACTTGAAATATTAATGACTCATGGAAAGAGTATAGTATATTGCACCAGGATCCATTTGTGAGAGCCATGGCCTGTTTTTGATCAAGTTACCTTCAAGTTACCTTCTATCATTATAAGACCGTCGTAGTGGTATTGAAGGCATTGGTACTTTTGGTTGCTTTGTGGGTAAGATCTTTTACTGTTTCTCATGAACAATGGGTCGGTCCTCCTCTTTAAACGTTTGTAAAGGCTGTTTGAAAACCATGGTAGTATTTGCCTATTTTCATATAATATCACACTTTTACCAATTTATGCATTAAACCTTTCTTTAGGAAAGAAATTGTAGTTCATTAGTTCGTACGTGTATCTTTTATTATTTTATCTAAGCTTTTACTGGCATATCCAGTCATTCCATGTATGCCTCCGGGCCTCTCTTGATTGGAGTTACCAATACTTCCCTCAAATCCAAAACTCTAATCACTGGCCATGAATAAGAAAAGGGAGCTGATCATTGCTAGTGAATCAGTAGGAAGTTCATGCTGATTTAACAACACAACGGCACGTATCTGATTTTTTTTTTTGGCAAGTTGTTCCTGGTTTTTTTTTTTCTGTCATTTTCCCCACAAGTAGTGTCACGATGTGGTTAAACTCAACAAGAAGTGTCTGCTGATATCAGCAAGATCAATCAGTAGGAAGTTCCTGCTGATTTAACATCATAGTGACACATGTATCTAATATATATATATATATATATATATATATATATATTGGTTCTGATGTTTTTCATCCTTTTCCCTACAAATACGTGTCATAATGTGGTTAAACTCAGCGGGAAGCTCCTGCTGATGTAACAACACTACGACATGTATCAGATTTTTTTGGTATACTGTTTCTGATTTCTTGTCATTTTCCCTACAAATACATTTTACGATGTCGTTAAACTTAGCAGGAAGCTCCTGTTGATTTAACAACATTGCAACATGTATCTGATTTTTATTTTTGATAAATTGCTCCTGAATTTTTTTGTCATTTTCCCTACAAATACATGTAACGATGTAATTAAACTCAACATAAACTCTCGAAATTCCTAGAGAGGGGGTGAATAGGATATCTACAAATTTCTTCGGTTCTTTTAAGTTAATTTCTTTACTCTCTTATGAACTTATCATAGACCACGAGGTTCCATCATGTACTATAGTGTTACCTATAACAGAGCGGGAGCAGGGTTGATAAGTTCTCTAAGGTTGCTTGATTAATCTTTTTATATTAACCTTAGTTAGAGTCACTACTAATTTTTTCACAATATGATCACTTAAGTTTAGTGTTTTGAGTGAAGTCGTAAAGTGATATAAAAATAATGAATTGCAAATTCAATATACTTTACAAGATTTACAATTAAACTTAAATGATAGATTAACCAATTTGTAAATTCACTAAAGCCTAGATGCTTGTATGTGTTTAGTGTGTCGGGCAATTTAGCACGATCAATATAAACCTGAACACTTAGGTGATCAATTCTCTATGAATTCCAAACCAAGTATGCAAGTGTGCTCAATTAGTCCAATTTGCAAATTCAACTAAAGCCTATATGTTTGTGCTTATTTATGATATGAAAATTAAATAACAATCACAAAACATGTAATGTAAAGACACAAGTGTTTATAGTGGTTCGGCACATGGGCCTACATTAACTCTCCAATGCCGACTCAAGGGGCGTGTTGTTTTATTAATATTTAACTAATAACTATTACAAGGTACATCAATAAGACCTTACCTCTAGTGTCTCTGGTAGATGTGACTTTGCACTTGGTGCCTCCGGTAAGTGCTCATGAGTTTGGTATCTCTAATGAACTCTTCCTCGTCCAGTGTCTCCAACGGACGTACACAAGTGATGGAAATAAAGTAAAAGATAGTGGTGCTCAGCCTCTCAATAAGCAAATGTAACTAAGGTCTTCACATCGATGTAGAGAGCTCTCTATGAGATTTGCCAAGTTAGGCTCTTGCTCTCTAATGCTCTTTGATATATTCAAAGGCTATTCTTAAAGTCTTGGATGATGATTGATCCAATCTTTTGCTCCTAAGACTTATTTTCTCTTCTCTTTGATGATTTTCCTATCCAACTCAAGAACACCTCATGTAAAGAGAGTTTTTAAATGATTTTCATGAATGAAATGATTAATTTGACATAGAGGAGTAATGAGAGAGTTCCTAAACCATTTGAGACTTGTTCTAACCTTATATAGGCGAGCCAAGGCCTCCCCAAGTCCCCAACGGTCAAATACCAATGTTTAGAATTCTGACTAGTGGGACCTCGGTCACCCCCCACAACTCTGTGGTGCCCTAGGTACACCACCCCGAGTGCCCCAAATTACTCACGGGCGCCCTAAGCCAAATTCCAGAAGTTGAGTTTTCTGGAATCAAAGGAGGGGCACCCCCGACACCACTCGGACGCCCCAGGTAAACCATCTCAGGCGCCCTAGGTACCCCATCTCAGGCGCCCCAGCTCCCCTGTTTTTCAACACAAATACCTCTAGGTAAAATGACTAACTTTCTCTAGAAAACTTGAAATCCTTCATCATTTTTTGTTGAAAAGTAGACTTCTAGATCTTTCTATACATGTATGGATTGTAGTCTAATTCCTACTGAGGTGATCTAGGGAGTCCTTTGAAGTTACCTTAAAATTTACTGACTTAGACAGCACTAGTCAACATAGGCACTTTTTCCTTAGTGAGCCCTTTTCATTCTTTTGAGCATCGGGCTCTTTAGACATTTCAATTAGATTCTAATTAAGTCTTCTAAGTGATTCCTAGGATCAACCATGGTCTTGGGGTTTCGTGAGCACACACACACCTACCATTTGGTTTCACATACTTGATTTATCTTTCTGTGCTTGGAAACAGATGTGTTGGCTTCCTTGAAGTAGCTTGTACTTGAGACTTGGAATACTTCAATGATGCTTGGGTCTCTTTTGTATGGTCATTTCGGATTTGAGTTCATCTTCTTGGTGTTTTCTCGGACTCTTTTCATGGACTTATATAAGTATACGGTTTACATCATAAATCATGACCGCTACATGTACACACTTTGTTTTGTGCATGGACATTGACAATACATAGACCTAACAGAATAAGTCGATGATAGAATCTATGGAATTAACCAAGTTTAATCCCCTCAAACCAAATTGTAGACTAAGTTAAATATCTCATACTCCAAAGATAAACCTACTCATACTCCTAAGATAGAAATAAATTTTGATGTTGATGTCCAGGGCCTTCTTCTTCCATCTCTCACCTATTTATAATGACCCAATCAGTTGTGGTAGTTGTAACTCCTTCACATTATTGGGTGGTTTCTTTCATTTCCCTCTCCTTTTTGTCGTCGTAGTTGTTTTCTTATATCATGGTACATGCTCGTCATGGAATGTGTGGTGGCCTTACTTTGCTTGCTTTGTGTAAATGATGCTCTCTATCTTTGTTGCATATCAGGTGTCATGACATCTATCTTAATTCTAACTCTGTCACGCGTCTTTGTTTGGGGCTTTATTTCCAGACCCATTAAAATCCACGTGTCATCCGTCTGTAGGCAGATTATTAGGATGGTGCCAACAAATGCCTCCCCTACATGTGTCTAGTTTAGATCTTAAGCAGACACGTGTGACCTTCTGAAGCTTCAAGTTCACGTATCTGAACTGTATTGATTATTTTTAGGTGTCTGCACTCAAGGATGTAACTGATTTGACTAGGTAATCCCAAATGACACCTCTTATAGGATGAAAAATCCTCTACCACTACCTACATCTAGGATTCGCCCAACTCCCAATTATCCAATGCAGAGTGAATGATAGATTTTGTGTGGGAAGCTGAACCATCTTCATCACTTTCGAATAACCCTTTCCTCTATGAGTTTATAAATACCAACTCTGAGCATCTACTTACGCTCATCCCCCTAAGATATGTTAGTCTCTCATCCTTTCTGCAATCATACCGACAAAACTCGATACTCTAGAGTGGTTTCAAACTACGTTAAATGGGGTAATCCACCTTTTTGGCCTGTAACTAGTTCCTAGATTCTCTTTCTCATGAGAATGTTCGCTATTTATTTTTCACGCCATGTTCCTTATTTGGATCATCACCCTACGGCTAGAGGCTGATCATCTCATCATAGATCATCATAGATCTCCTTATTTCAAGGAGTAGGAGGATTACATGGGTCCATCAATTGTTCCCGAGGAATGCCTTGAGTTGTGGAGGACTTCTCTACAGATAGGGATGAAGCGCCATCTGCACCACTAGAGATGTAGTTCCCCCCTACATGTCGCTTACCTCCTATGTGTGCCATGGTTCTATGAAAAGGGCACTTGTTGGGTGAGGCGTTCTAACCTGAGCCATTTCCTTTGCTCTCTTAATCTAGAACCATCACCTGAGCGGCTCTTGAGGTGGCTTCTAGAGAGGTGAAAAATAGACCTCATTCATGTCCCTCAGCAAGCGATGACATACAAATTAAATAGTTTCTATGGAAGCCCATGTTCTACCCCACATTGTCACCAACTTCTACTCCAATTTCTCCACGATTTGCAAGCCATTTTATGCTTTGAGAAACAATAAATGGTCTCGATGTGAGCCTTTGTATTTCCATCATTTCATTTTTTTAGGACATCTTTGACTTTAGACATTATTTGTCTCAAGAAAAGTCTTTGTAATTTTTGACTTATATATATAATAAAATTTTGTTCAGGCAGTTTTTTGCCCATAGATTCCTTTCTTTCATTATAATTTATCGTGTTAAAGTCTTTTTATTATGGGACATTTTTGTCCTTATACGAACCATAGTGTTTGGCTCATATTATGTTTTGCATGACATTTTGGTCCTTGGATACCTCTTTCCTTTGATATGGAGGTTTACGCAACTTCAAGAACTCATCATTGAGTTATTTCCTTATATGCGTGAGTTGATGAATATCTTCATAAAAAACTTTGTTGTCTTGGATTCTTTCCTGAGTGAATGGGCATTCCATTATGCTCCGATTCTTTGCTCTCAAAGGCAATGCTACCCCCCTTAAGCACACTATTGGGTTCATCCTTTCTTGGGACGTGACCCTCGACATAGCCCAAGTCATCTTCATAAGCCATTTTAAGTCCCCAAAATGATATGTTAGGACTGCAAGACTTCGTTGTCATGAAGCCTCCAAAGGACAATCCCTCCTTGGCATGTAAGTTTTCAAAGTTGGTCCCTTTTTTACTCACCATCGAGGCTATGTCCTTCGATGCCATTCCCTTAGGTTCAAAGTGTATACTCTTCCTTTGCCTTTTAGACTTTGAGTTCTTCTAGTTCCAAGTTCTTCTCTTGAGTTGGTCTTGGCCCTCGATAATAAACTTATTTCTTGTCGATCCTTATTATATTGGCCTCGTTCATCCCTTATTGTCTAGGGCTTTCAGCCACCGTCGAACTAGCTAACATTACAACCTTCAATTTCTCCTTCTAGTTCTCGATGTCTTGATTTAGTATATGCTAGTCTTGATCCTCCGCTTTCGAACAACATGAGTCATGGAAAAATACCTCATCATCTTTGGATAAGGTTGGTCGACCACCCCTTGCTAAGTTGACGATGGTTATGTTGTCGCTTACTAGCTTAGAGACTATAGTAACTAGTCCTTGTCATGCAACTAAGCAACCTTTGTGCTCAATTGTTGCTCTATCATCACCTCACTAATTACGACCGTGTTAATGTCCACTTATACTGGGACACTATTGGTCTTGCTTTCTTTTGCTTTGCACATCATTCGATGTACTAGTTCGTCTTATTTCTTGACTTTTTATTCCAATACATTTTTGCTTATAGTCAGCCTAACATTGACCAATTCACTAGAGGATTTTTCCTCTCCTTTCCCTTTATTAGGAGTCGACCGATTGACACACTTGATTGCTGGCTTCTTGATTCCTTGAGGGCCAATGTCAAGTTCAGTGGAGTTATATTTCTTAGGAGACTAGTTTTCCCATCCACCAACTCGTGCATGGTCCCTTACCCGCTTGTCTCGAGGTTTTCCTAGCACACGTTTCATGCGAACGCCTCTTCATCTCGCTTTGAGAACCTCAACCGTATACTGACCTTGTGTATCGATCCTTACTAGGTTGGCTTGGCAGCTTGAGTTCTCTTCTTGGGTGATCTTGAAACAATATTTTTTGCTCACACAAAGGTGCCTATATTTTTTGCCTAAGTCCTCATATGGCTGTTGATGAGATTTGTATTGATTCAGGGGGTTCCCCTAAGGTGCATGACTCACATTCTTCGATAACCAATCCTCCTGTTGAAGGCATTTCATACTGTTGGAATCCTTATCACCCATCAAGGAATTTCTTGGGTCTCTACCAAAATGTGGAGGCCTCTCGAACCTCTCTCGACATGGTTGATTTAAAGCCTGACCGGGTTGGTTTTGGCCTTGTAGAATTTGTTCGTCTCAGCTAAGCAACCTTTGATGAGTCTCTTTGCTTGGATCACCTACCAAGGTATCAAGTCATTGGTTATCGAGATGAATTGTTTCTCGACCTTACTCTCCAAGTTTCTTTGAGGTTTCTGATACATAGCTATTGATTTTTCTCTCTTTAAACCATTTGGGGCTTTTCCTTGACCCTTTTTCGAACTGACTTTATTCGACCATCACCTAGAAGCTTGTAGGAATTGCCTTAGCGAACTTGTTGAATGCGTTGAGTTCGCTGTCGAATCCTTAGGGCTTCCTGCACCATAATTTCCCATGAAAGCGATCCTTCTTATTTTCTAGTTTATCTTTCTTCCCTTTGAAGTGATCTCCCACTATGGTTGCCAATCTCTGTGTTAGTAGGAAAAATTTCTTCTTCCTCACTTGGTTTTGGATATAGGTAGCCCTGGTGACTAAAACAGGTCTGGTAGATGCCTCAACAAAGAGGACTTTTCATAGACTTCAAAAGGGAAGCAATGAGAAAATTGGAACCAAACTTTGTTGATGCAATAATTGATGATAAAGTGCAAACATCTTGCTCAACTCTAGGAATCGCTAGTCTCTTCAAGAGAGCTACACTACTCAATGTTGAACAAGCCAATAATAGAATAAAAGGAATGAACTAGATTTAATCCCCTCAAACCAAACTACATATTAAGTTAAATTACTCCTACTCCTAAGATAGAAATAAATTTTCATGTTGATGTCAGGGGCCTTCTTCTTCCATCTCTTGCCTTTTTATAATGAGCCAATCAGTTGTGGTAGTTGTAACTTCTTGACATTGTTGGGTGGTTTCTTCCACTTCCCACTCTTCTTCGTCGTCGTAGCCACTTTCTTATGTTGCAGAACATGCTCGTCGTATAGTGTGTAGTGGCATTTCCTTACCTGCTTCATGAAAATGATGCTCTGTCTCTGTTGCATCTTAGTTGTCATGACATCTATCTTAATTCTGGCTCCATCATGTGTCCCTATTTGAGGCTATATTTCTAGACCCATTAAAATCCACGTGTCATTTGTCTGTAGGACAATCTTTTGGATGGTGCCAATAATTTTCATAGTAAACTATACTTAAGAGGATATATGTCTTATGCTCATTTCTTTAATAAGTATCCAATACATCCAGAGATTATAGGTTACATTTTCTAACACTTGTTTCCCAAAAGGAAGATATAAGATTGGAAGTTTGGAATTTCTAGGTTAATAGGTTTTAGGAGGAAATTAGGTGGGTGGTTAAACATGCAATGAAAGCTAGAATATTTTATATAGAGCATTCCAATCCTCTCTCTCTCCATAGAATAAAGTACAATCAATACCCTTAAAGTCTTACCAATAAATAAATAAAAATAAATCCCATAGTAGGAAGCTTCTTTAAGCATGACCTCACATCATACCCTCTCTATGAGACAGGTCTTGGGGTCGAATCAAACAAAATTTGACATTTGATTGCATTGACATCTACCTTTCTCTCCTATGATACAAGTCCCATACTATAATATGATAGTCTACAAGCTAGAATGGCCCCAAAAACTACTTTGCAGTTATTCAATGTGGCATTGTATTGTAGAGAATCAATTGGAATCATGCCAATTACATGTTAAATGATCAATAAAGACATGCATTTTGTTGTTAATCCTTTCTTTTGTTTGTACACATATTAAAAGGTTTGACCCTTAATAATCAACATATGGGAAACTGGCGTAGATTTGGTGCACCCCCTTAATGAATGTCTAAAGTTGGTCCACTTGTAGTGGCAAACACATAACTTAGAAAAGTAATTTACACTTTTTGGGGGAGTGATTTTCACTTTTTCAAGACATGTGTCTGCCACTACATATGGGCAGACCTTAGGCATTCATTAAGGGGCGCACAAAATCTTGAGGGATGGGAAACACCCCATCCAAGCATTCAACTTTACCAAAAAAAAAAAAAAATTGAATCCTATAAACATCTTTAGGGCCTTGCTATATGCCTTTTCCTTATAACTTTGTCTGATTCAATTCTGAGGGCCTATTTTCCTAGGAAAAACATACGGTTTTCCTAGGAAAATAGGGTTTCCATGCATGTAACACCTCGCACCTAAATTAGGAAAGTTTAGAGACCCAAACCCAACACCATGTGTCCGGTTGAGAAACCCATGGTACTTTGAGCAAGAGAACTAACCTTAGTGTTCCAAGAACCTATACATGTCTTAGGAGAGGCTAATTTTGTTTTTTAGAATAATAGGGTAGGACCCATATTGACCAAGATGAAAGACTTATAAATTTAGAATGTAACATTTGTGACTGATCATGGATGTAATTGATCACAAATCCCTGGATCGATCACGAGGCCCGTGATCAATCATAAACATGGGTCACAACTCTCTTGTATTTCTTTGAAGGGATGCACAACAATTGTGACCGATCATAAATCTTGTGATCGATCACAAATGTGACTGATTACAAATCTTGTGACTGATCACTCTTAGGAAATTTGAAAAAAAGTAATATGTGCGAAAACACATGGCTATTCCTAATTTGATCCCCCACAAGTGAGATCTCATTTGTGATGAAATATAACCACATTGTGACCTTATTTGAGTCCAAAACAACTCTTATAACAAAGAAAGGAAGAGAGAAAGAGAGATTTGGGAGTTTTGGGAAGAAGGAAAAGAAATTCTTCCACAATTGGGTAAGTTCAACCCATTCTTGGTAGTTTTTGCAAGAACTGATCACTTTTTCTCTTGATCTTAATAGATTCATTCATTTGATGTTAGATCTACTCTAATATTATAGAAGAAGGTTATTTGAGAAATTGAAGTGAAAAAGCTTTGATAAGGAGCTTTGGATTTGAGGAGTTTATAAGTAATCTGTTGACTATGGATGATGTGGTGCATTTTCTCTCTTTGGATTCTCTTAGTTGTGGCTTTGTCATTGAATCATCTATAAAATGAGAAAACCTTTGATCTAGATCATTGAACTTGGTTAGATCTATGGATTTAAGCCTACTTCTTAAGTGATTCTACTCCTTATGTGTAAAATAATCCTTTTTCTTCTTGTAATTTCTAAAAATTCTGTAAATTCATGCTTGGGACCATTGAATCTTATTTGATCTTTAGATCTACACCTATGTTATGGGAGATTATTGTTCTTATTCATTGTGTGGACTGATTTCCTTCATTATGACCTTTAGATCATGTGAAATTTGATTGTACTCATGTGAATTCTCTAAAAATCTATGTGAACTTATGAATACTTCATACTCTACCCTATTAATGCTCAATTTAGCAGAAAAAATTGATTTTCCTTTGTTTGGGATCACTACATATGATGGCTGATTTGATCTCTACTCTTTGATCATTTGGAAAGCTATCAAATCTCTAAATTTCTATAAATTTGTGCATAATTCATTAATTCCATTGAACTCTATTCTTCATATGTGATTTATACTAACAATGTGAGCCATTGAATCCTATTACATGTTTTGAATCATCGAGTTTATATGAAATCTTAGTGCATTATTGTGAATCAAACTTTATGAATATCAAATTATAGACTAACATCGAATCTAAGTGAATTATACGCCTTTGAAATGATTGAATAATGGTAATGTTATCCCTATGTTCGTTCGCTTATTACATTATAAAAGCAGTGTGACTTTCGAAACCATGTGAACCTTCAAACTTATTGATGTGAACCCTATTGGACTTCGAACCTTTAACGTAAGTGTGACATTTTGGACTTTTGACTTTTGAGCCTATTCACCAGGCTAAGTGTGGGAAAATCCTTTAGACCATGCTCTTTGGTTATATGGATATCGACCCTACTTCTGGGGATTATCAGGAGATCTGAACCCTACCCTTAGGGTTACAACAAGGATATTGACCCTACTATTGGGGAATAACAAGAGATTTGGACCCTACCTATGGATTTGACCAAAACATATGGATACTTTATTTTGAATCTTTGAAACATTGAACATTAGACATTTCGAACATTAAACTTTGAACACTTTGAATTATTGAACTTTGAACACTTTGACCATTGAACATTAGATCCTTTAAAACTAACATATATCATTGAACTCATAGAATTTTATATTTGTATTGAATTACTTGTTTGGACACTAATTCATATTCAATATTTAGCATTGAATTATAAATTGTGAAGTCAAAATTCTTTATTTGAATTTAACACTTTGTATTGAACCTTTGACTTTAGTTTGTTATCAGATTATTATTTAGTTTCATACTAGCATGATTATATTTATGACATTGACCTCTGTTTAGTTCCATATTGATTTTGGACTTTCTAGTACTTAGATTATGCTTTAGCCTCATATTACTTATAGTCAATATGATTGCTTATAGGTTGAGACTAACCCAGGCATATTTTTTCTTAGACTGATTGTGGTTGCAGGTCTTGTATTCTAAAGACTTGCTACGATGTTTCTAGTTTTCTTTTCATTCATCTATTGTTGTTATTAGACATACATTGGACCATTTTCGTTATGGATATTAAAGAAGAATTGTATAATTTCCCTTTATTATGTTTGGGTGAAAGGGCATCCGTTGATTAGTTGTTAAGATAATTGATACATCATGCTCTTTGGAGCTTTATAGTATATTTCTTTCTGTTACATTACTATTGATGTGTTTACCTTGTGATGAGACTTCCATTACAACTCATTGAATGCTTGTGGACATGTGAATATAGTATATCACATCTGTTATCTTAAAGTATTGATTATCAAACCATGGATTTAAGGAACATGGATATTGAATTGTTAACTCTGGATTGTAATATAATGATCTAAAGCTGGAGCACTAATGGGTCCCATATCCGTGTCTGGGGGTGAGGGGATTACAATGCATTTGGTTCATTAGAAAACTAGATGAAAAAAACACCATTGAAACATGTGCATTTCTGTTAAAAAACCAACCCTCTTAAAACCATCGCCCTCTCCATTCCGACCAAAATTGGTCAGAATCGACTATGTTTTTGAGAGAAAGTTTCCAACAGTCATCTCAACACTCCTTTGCGCCACCTCTTCCACCATTAACAACTGATATCAAGGTTGAATCAGGAGCAATATGTCACCTTTCTTCTCCTTTTTTCCCATTTTTCTGCTATTTATGGGGTTCTTCCTTGATTTTACTGGATTAAAGCCTTTCTAAACATTTTTTTTCCATATTTATTATACGCACTGCATTCTATAAGTTTCCTTAAAATTATGTGAATGATGGTTAGGGTTTTAACATAGGGTTTTATTTTCGACCAACTTCAAGGTGCTATTACCGGGTGTTGCATATATTCTTCCACTACTCTCTCTCTCTCTCTATATATATACATATATTTCTCTCTCCCTCTCTCTCCCTATCTCTTCCTCTATTGGGTGTTCTGCTATGTGGGTTTCAATTTTATTTTTTAGTTTTATTTTTGGCATTTTACTTTGTTTTTGTAATGCTATCACCAAACATAACACACAACATCAATCTTTTATGATTTTAATGAAATAAATTATTTGGTTTACTTTTTGGAAATGCCTTCGTCTCTACTTTCCCCTTCTCTCTCTCTCTCTCTCTCTCTTTTTTTTGGTTATATAGTTTACTTCTTTGCTTGTATTCATATTCTCTTTTTTTTTTTTTTTTTTTAAGAAAAAAAAGGATATAAATGTAGAAGAAATGGGTCTATTTTTACTACCCTACATTTGTTACTGGTTCGATTGGTTGTTAAACATGACCCCAAATCAATCACTTATCCTAATTAAATCTTATTCATTTCTTCAATTGCAAATATCCCATTTGATTGTGGCCTCAAAGAATGAATACTCTTCCAGATACCATTATCCAATACATTTTGTTTCACATGAAGAATGTGAGAGATGGAGTCAATACCTTTAGTATGGAGCCTTTACTTCCCCCACAATGAAGATGATCTAGACACCAATCATTGGTCAGATGATCTCTTCAAGTGTGTGGTTAGAAGAGCTAGTTGCCCACTGCCCTTTCTGCAATGTTGGCCTTGCTTCATGGTTATCAAGCATAAGATTCTTGGCTTCCAAAGGGTTACTATGGATCTTTTTTTATCAACTTTCGTTCCAAGCATAGGAAAAAATCGAATGTGCTTGGAAAAAATCATCTATTTGGATTCCAATTAGAATCATGGAGATTCCAAGGCTTTTTTCTGAGGGACATTCTTTCCAACCCAAATTCCAATGAAATAGACATAGACTATAGTAAAAGAAAAGTGTTCTTAAATTATTAAAGCATTGGTCTCAAATCAATCAAGATCCATGTCCTATAATGCAGACATGTTAGACGGAATTTTAACATACCTTGAAGACACAAAAAAAATAGATCATCTGGGTGATTTCCATCACTTTTTGGGTCATTTTCCACAATTCTTTCTTTAAAAAGTAGTGTTGTTATAGTCACACATATTAGTGGTAGTAGGGTTAGTTTTATAAAGTTGTATACGTGTAGGCTGGCAAACCTTTCCTTGTTGGAAACAAATATAGTGTCCAAGATTTTGTATGTCTTATCGTGTTTTGGACACAAAGGCTCAGTGCATAGGGCTAAAACTATAAATTCAATTTTCAAATGAAAAAATAGGTACCCATAAAAATGGGATGTATGGATTAAAACCTTATTTAAAAGAGGCACCAAATTCAAAAAACCAATAGGTGTCAGTCTTTATGTCCACATGACAATTATTCAATGAAGGAATAGGAGTAATATCTCTGGAATTTATAACCAAAGAGGGGAGTGGTGTACTCAGGAAGTGCAAATTGAAGAGACTTTTTGTACCTTTTTTACAAAGTCGTTTACTTCCACGCATCCAACCTCTGAAGATATTTCTTTCTCGGTGGGTCAAATAGGAAATGTTCTTTTCCTCAAAGCTCAGCAAATTTTAGATAGAGATTTTAGTGCAAAAGAAATCAAGGCAACCACATTTGATTTGGGGCCTCTTAAAGCTCCTGGCTCGGATGGTTTCCAAGCGAGCTTCTATCACAAATATTGAGATATTATGGGCCATGAAATCACTTCGTTTGTCCTTAGGTTTCTTCAGGGAGCTATAGGTCTAGAGAAGATAAATGAAACTTTTATTGTCTTGATTTTCAAAGTAAAAAATCCCTTCAACCTAAGAAAATTCCAGCCTATCAATCTGTGTAATGTGTTATTAAAAAATATTTGTGAAATTGCTAGCAAATTAGCTCAAGAAGTGCTAGGGGACATTATCTCAAAAAATCAAAGTGCTTTCCTCAAAGGAAAGCTGATCTCAAATAATATCATCCTGGCCCATGAGCTTTTCCACCATATGCGAACTCATAAAAGTAAGGCGAACCTAATGGTGCTTAAATTAGACTTAAGTAAGGCATATGATCATGTGGAATGGTCATTCCTTCTTCAATAAATGGAGAAGATGGGATTTAGTCAAAAGTGGTGTGGTTGGATTGGATCTTTCATCTCTTCTACATCATTCCGAGTATTGCTAAATAAAACTTCGAGGCAGCAATTCAAACCCTCACAAGGCTTTCACCAAGGAGATCCCCTATCACCTTATTTATTCATCATAACTCTGGAAAGCTGGTCGGCTTATCTCAATGATGCAATTTGAAAAAAAAGTAGTTAAAAGGTATAAATATCAGTCGCAGTAGTCCATCCATATCTCACCTTCTCTTTGCAGAAGATTGCCTAGTTTTTGTTGAAGCAAACCTCCAATCAGCTTAATCAATCTCGTAGTGTCTCCAGTCATATCAAGCTACATCAAGGAAAGCTGTAAATAATAAAAAGATTAGAGTTAGTTGTATGCAATCGTACTTCCCCGGTCATAGCCTCTCAAATTTCTAGATGTCTTGGTTTGTCCATTGCCTAGTGCCCAAGGAAATACTTAGGACTCCCATTTGTTATAGGGAGGTGAAAAAGGATCAATTTTCCTTCATACAGGAGAAAGTGGCATCCCAGCTGGCTTGTTGGAAAGAGAATCTTTTATTGCCAGTAGGAAAATAAGTATTGATGAAATTTGTGGTTTCAATTATCCCATCTTATACAATTTTGTTGGGGTTAAAAATCTCAATAACGGAAAATCTAGTGGGTTCAGTGGGATATTATAAGGAAACCAAAAAAGGTGGGAGGCATAGGTTTTCGAGACTTGCATGCGGCAAATCTGGCACTCCTTGCAAAACATGGATGGTGAGTAATGTCAAATCCCAGGTCCTTATGCTCTAAAGTCCTTAAATCAATATATTTTCCTCACTCCCACTTCCTCCACCTTGATATAAGGAAATTTAGGTCTTGGGGTTGGCAAAGTATCTTAAAGGAGAATGAAGTCTTATTAAAAAATTGCATTTGGATTGTGAGTCCAGGAGATAACATCAACATTTGGGAAGATGCGTGGATTCCTAACCTAGAAATGGGGCGTTTATCGTTTCATCGTCTAGATGATTATCATATCTTAAAGGTGGCTCAACTAATTGAAGAACTAGCATTTAGATGGAACATCAATGCCATCAAGTCATTCATATCCCAAGAAGAAGCCAAAGCCATCCTCAGTATCCCTATTTCTCCTTTACTAGACTCAGATGAAGTAGTCTAGAAGAAGGACAAGAAAAGCTTATTCTTTGTCAAATCAGGTTATGCAGCCATAGTGGCCCCATCTTCCTCACCCACCCATCTAGAAAATGATGTTGTCTAGAAAAATATTTGGCATAACCCAATGCAAAAGAAAAATTAATTGCTTTTTGTGGAAGGCGTGCATTGAGACTCTTCTTGTTTGAGTTAATCTCTATAACTGTATCCCCTCGATTAGACTGCAATGTCCTCTTTATAATAAATCCCTGAGTACATTATCCATTGCATCTTCTCTTGCCCGCGTCTCAAGTAAGTGTGTGCAATCATATAATTGGCAATCAAATACGATCAATGGTCTAATCAGGCTCGGCATAGAATTGTGTTTTTTTCATGTAATTTAAACAACCAAACTATGCCAAACCAACCAAATGTCAAGTTGTGTTAGGTTAGGTTCTGTTAGACCAACCCAAAAAAAGTTGCACCCTAGTGCCAACATATTTCCAGTGGCATAGCCTTTATAGGAGAGGAGTCCGGGGGTCAATTCTCTTTTGAAGCATTTTGCATGAGACTGCATTGATATCTGCCTCTCCCACCTCTGGTGTAGGTCATGCATTATAATGCAATAGTTTGGGGTCCAAATGGCCTAAGAAAAAATGTGTACCCCTAATGTGTGGTAAATAACCAAAAGATCCTCTCCTACCACTTTATGACCTGTTAAGGTCCTGTCTAACTAGCGACACAACACGTTGGTGGGAAAAAGTAAAAATCATCTGTCAAAATGTGTAATTCACTTTTTTCCCATCAACGTGTCATGTCGCCTATTAGGCAAGACCATAACAAGTCATAAGGTGGTAGGAGAGGATCCATTCCAGGTAAAGAAAGGCCTCAAGCTTTTCTCTTACCCTTTTTGTTCCCTCTTTCCCAACTAAAACACCCAATCAATAGGTTTCCACATAGCAAAAAATTCTCGTTTAACTTTAAAAGACATAGACACTACAAAATTGGCATTGTTCTTTGAGTGAATGATGTGAAGTAATGACACATAACTACATGATAATACTAGATTTATATTTGATCCAAAATAAATAAATAATTATACTAGAAACACAAATGAATGGCATGAAATCTATAAGGTCCTTACTATTATGTCAATTTATCCCTAATGCCATATAAACTTTGCATTGGTTATAAGTACTTAACAAAAGCCATAACACTGAGAGAAACAAAATATAAAAATTCCTTGTCTCCACATGGGATAGTGATAGATTAGGCCCAAGGCCCATAATGAGGATGTTAAGTCTTGCAGCAAATATTCTAGTACGAATAATGGCAATAATAATAATATCAAAGGAAGAAAATAAGAGACTCCAAGATTTACATGGTTTGGTGATGTGCCTACATCCACAACGAAGGATTCAATCTTTCTTCACTATGAATGTAAGAACCGTACAAAGAAGTGTTTTTCTGGACCCCAGACCCACACATTTTTCCCTTGTACACCATCTCTCCTCCTCACATTTTCAAACATGTAAAGGAAAGTCCCAAAGTAGATAACCCCATTTTTGTGCAGCTACAAAATTAGCCCCTTTCTTCTTCCAATATTTTTAATTAGGTTTTCCACACAAACCAACCATCATCTATGAATCCTCTCACAAAAGGAATCTTTAAATCCAAGTTAAATGACCATTGGTAGATCATCCCATGATCTAATGGCTGGCTGAAAACTAAAGACAACCCCGACAAATCTCCACCTTGGATTTATTTTTAGGTTCTTAAAAGATCACCCTTAGTTGTCTTTGTCCTGTATCATAATGCGGCACAACTCTTTTGTACCACACCAATATATGATATAGTTCCACACCTCCTTTTGTTTGAGGTGCCTCACCATAATTGATAAGGGTGGCTCCACCAATCTTCAACAACGAACAAGATTGGTCAAGTCTAAGCAAAGCTTGAACTTCTTCATAGTAATGGGTTTTGTCATCATGTCAGTTGAATTATCCTTTGTGTAATCCTTCATTAAATTGAAAATTTCATTTACGACTAAATCTTGTATCCAATGATACCTCACATCAATGTGTTTGGTTCTAGAATGATAAAACTAATTTTTCATGAAGTAAATGATATTTATAATGTCATTGTCAGCACCAAAATTTTGACTCGGGTCATGTGATAGCATAAGGACAGCATAACAGTTATTAAATGTCAGAACCTTAAGCACACTCAGCTTAGGAAGAGCCAGCCTAGACCTTAGAAAGTTAGGCACTCCTGGAGAGGTCTTTTCAGATGTTATAGTCACAAATGAATCAGTCAAAGAACCTTCTTACAACCTAAAAAGCACAATTTCAGGACAAACCCTAATATCTTTCAAAAGCAACAATAGGACTTTGAGGGTCCACATTTTAGCACTCCATCCATGTCATCGATAGGTTTTCCACCTCCTGTAAGCTTTTTTACAGTAAAGCATCATAGTTGAAAAAATTACCATTTGACCCTTCTGTCTTCAAAGGCTCAATACTCACTATCTGTCATCTAGATCTCTGAATCTCTTAGCCTACATAAGTCTTCCAGTTATGAAGCATCATGGGCAAAGAATTCATATTTTCACCTTTTTCAACCCGCGGGCAAAAAATTACCATTTTACCCTTTCTACTTAGAGAATGACCCCTAGACCCTCAAAGGACCCTTGGAACCTCTCCTATGGTTTAAATAATGTAATTTCAGATCCTATGCACCCCCGAGTCTCTCTTCTTCCAAGGGCCTATCACAAGTCAGACACTGCTCGAGAACGGCAACAGCAACAGCCAATCTCTCAATCTATGATAACCCTAACCAAGAAATGACTCTTGTTAGAGCTCTTAGAAACTCATCCGATCTCTGAATTCAGAAAGGTCAGTCTCTATATCTCTACCTCAACCTTAGCTTCAAATCTCTAGGTCTGAGAAGAGAGTTTCAAAGTCTCGAACCTCTGTGAAATCTTAAATCTTCCTAAAAAGGTCAAAAGGCTATTTTCCCACTTTTTTATCTTTTCGAGTCAGAATACTCTCTAGGCCTCCAAATCAGGATTAGTTAGTGTCCATTTCTTTAAAATTATGAGGCCTTCAAAAAGCGGTCAAAGGAGCCGGGGCTTTTGTAAAGTCCATCTGCCAAGATTCCCTCAAATACTCAAAAAAGCATGAAAAATCTAGTCTAAAAACCAGGTGCTCAAACGACTCCCGGGAGAGCACCAAAAATCAGAAAGTCAGATAGTCAGTGGCCACACCACTATAAATTCAAAGCCTCAAAACTACAATAATATGCCAAAAATCTAGGGTCTAAACAGTCTTTTTTGCCCAAACCTAGAAAAAGCGTGTTTTGTCTGTATTTAACGTGAGAAATACCCTCAAAAGTTCCCCCAAGCTCAGAATGTAGCAAGGTCAAGGCCATTTTCTCAAAATATTCCCTGTCATCAATGAAGCATTTCACAAACCCCTGATTTAGGCAATGATTAGTCATTTAATTCAACTCAGCTTCAGGGAACTATAGAAACCTAATTTATTTAGGCGATTGCTTCGAAAAAGCTCCCAGTAGCTGCCAGGGAATCCAACAACCAATCTATCAACTTCTGTAACTCTGAGACTCCTCAAACTTCAAACTCTCTAGATATGGCCCAAGGCAGCATCTTACAGAGGAACCAGCAACATCCCTTATACAATTTTGTCAAATCGTTCGAAAAATGGTTTTTGACCTAATTTCTTGCTCAGGTACCATAATCTCATATAGTCAGAAGTTGTGAATCACTTGGACCTGGGAGCATCTATCCCTAGGCCACCCACATATCAATTTAACCATATTTCCCTTCCAATTTACATCTGAGAGCTTTTTTAGCTAAAAAACCTTGATTTTACCCTTTACTCTTTTTATAATTTGGTTCTGACTGGACCAGTACTACTGGAGCATCTGGGACATCTAAAAATGACACTGACTGGGCTGACTTCTGAGCATGGGAGCTCACACGGAGTGATGGCAGTGAGAGGGTTTGAAAAGATTGAATTCAGATATTATTTCAAATGAGTTAAAGATAAGATATTTTGCATTAAATGCATCCTCATCTTTAGCCCATTTTTTAAAGCCCTTAGATTGGAACCTTCTGATTCTTTCTCTCACCCTCCACCATAGGATCTCCCCCATAGATTTCAAATCCCTAGCGAACCCCCCACAGCATCCCATCAAGCATCCTTAAGCATCCCCTTTAGATTTGAACCTAATGGGGTTTTGCCGAATGGCATCCCCCATTGCACCTCCATAGCTCCCTCCATCCAACCCCATTAGCACACCCCTCATCTCACCCTCCATTAAATTGTCTCAAGCCCCATCTAACCCTCCCCATGGCCATGTCACCCATCCATGTCTCTCCCTCCAAATCAATCTTAACCCCACATTGAGATTCAATCCTAGCTCTACACCCCATTTAGGATAAGGACAATCCTAGCCCTCCATCTAACAATCCTTATCCCTCCATCCAACCATTGATTCAACTAATTTGGGGCTATAAATAGCCCCAAATTTGTGGTGAATAGGGTTAGCAACCAAGAACCCTAACCCTAAAGAGAAAAAGAGGAAGAATATGAGGAAAAACTCAAGTCGCCCCCAACCCTTGGCAAGGTAGGCCAAAAACCAGCCCCTAGTCTCTACACTTCAATTTACATAATTTAGCAATTGTTATACTGTCCAATTTATGCTAAAGCACTGCTCTAATTTGGGTACAAGGTAGAGGCTCAACAGCCAACAGCCTCTACTTTGCTTTTATTTTTGACCTATTTTGGTGCTGAATTTTGTTTTGTAGAAGGCTTCTTGAGCTTAATTTTTACTATGTTATGCTAGATATATGTAGGGTGTTTTGTATTTAATTTCATGATTTTTAGAGCCGTGGAAGGCCTCGAAATGGCCCCTCAATAGACCCCTAAAAATGAATCTTTGAGACCTAATTTTAGGGAATATGTGTTGATTTTATTGTGAATTATCTATGCATGATCTTGAGCTCAATTTTTTATATGTTGTTCTTCTGTATATCCTCTATGAGCATGCTTAATTTTAGAATTTTTGTAAAACCCTAAGGGCTCTAAAATCGAGAAATCCAGCTACTGGATTTTCTCACAGTAACTAATGCCTGTTTTTTTTAATTAAAAAATAGGCATTGGAAAAATAGACATTAGGGATAAAAACAGGCGTTGAAATCTAGGACCCACCCCAGGGAGCCCTGATTATCTCTAAACCTCTTCCAAGTTGTTTTCTAGCAACTGAGAGTCATCCTTGTACATCAGCACCTCTATGGGCCCTTATTTTTGTCCCAATGCCTATTTTTTAATAAATAGGTGTTGGATAAGAATTCAGGCATTGGGATGCTTTTTAAGCATCAGGCTTGGATCTTAAAAATCACGTTTTTCAAAAATTAGTTAAGCATGAGTCTGCCCTAGAGTTAGTCCCAAGACCAAGGAGAAACTCCCCCCTTCTAGGCCCCACTTGGGTGGCCCAAAAACCAAAAACAACTGTTGATTTTACACCTAACGCTTGTTTTTTCCCCTAAATTAAAATTCAAGCATTAGAAAAATAAGTGTCAAACCAAAAAATAGGCATTAAGCTTATAACAGATGATTGAGTAGCCCACTTTAGGAGATCATATCTCCACGTGGCCTGTGTCCAGGACCCCTAGGGTTATACAGTGTAACCCTAGAAGACTTCCTTTTTCCAAACTCTAGGTCCCACAATGCTGGGACTCATGCAAATACCCTAAACAGTAGCACACAAGTGCTCATCTGATCAAATTGTCCAACGCCTATTTTTCTGTTTGAATTAGAAAACAGGTGTATGAGAAAACAGGCATCAAGGCAAAAAATAGGCATTAGGCCTATGACACAAAAAAAATGAATCTTCTTTCTTTTCTCCCCCTTTCCCTAGGGTTAACTCTTAATCCTAAAAGAGCAAGCAACAAGCCACTTAGAGGGGTCCATCACCCCTTTAAAGATCTAACCCATGAGAGGTCTCCTACACCTAGGATAAAACAAATTTAAAGACAATTTTTGGATTTTTCATAGGCCAACACCTGTTTTCCCCCTAAATTAAAAAATAGGTGTTAGAAAAATAGGCGTTGAGGGCAAAAACAGATTTTAGGCCTAAGAAAGTCCAGTTAACCCCCAATTCAAATTTAATCCATTTAAAACACTCTAATTCATATTCAACAAAGTATAGAAGTGAACATAGACTCAAAACTCATATGAATGGGAGAAGCCGCCCTAAAAATGAGGGTATTTGGGGTGCCTAACACCTTCCCCAAATGCAACCAAACTACTTATCCTAAGTCTTAGGAACTCAGACCAGTATTAAGAGTCAAATCCCTAGACCTTCAAGTCTAAACTTCTATTCATTCAAAAAGGAGAATCGATGTCTAACTCCATTGATTAACCCTGAGTTGGTGGCAACTTTGAGAAAAAGCCTAACCCTCCCATAAAAAGGGTTAGCGACCTTTCACTCATTGGCATCATGTGCCAAAGAAGAATAAAGAAGCCAAGACCAAAGAGAGTGGGCCTGGAACCCATGGGCAAGCAGGGGCCCCCAAACCCCTGCCTGAATGGTCGATGTCCATAGACAAGATCCCCTGATCGATCAGGCTATTGGTGATTGATCAAGAGGGAAATATGGGAAACCAGATTGCATGAGGATTTAAAATAGATTCCCACTCATTTTGGGGTCATTTTCACATGCCCCTTTAGTTCATTTGAACTCTTCTCTTCCCCCCAAAACCCTTGTCCATGATTCTCTCTCTTCCAAAAGCTCATTTCCTCCAATCTTCATTAGAGAAATGGCTAGGATCAAGCAAACAGCCTCAAAGAAGGCCAAGAGCACAAGGTCAGTTCCACCACCTTCTTCCTCACAGTCACATTCATCCTCGACCTCGATGTGGCCTCTGAACCAATGCAAGGATAAAGGGAAAGCCCCTACTAAGACATCTCAGGGTCCCACCAAGCGTAGGACAAAGGACAGAGATCCCAACATTGGTTTCTTCAGTCTATGTAGAGATGCTACTAGCCTTGCCTGATATAAGGGGCACTTTGTGGGGAGGCAACTAATAAGTGAAAGGTGTGTGGTGACAAAGGTACTTCAGACAATCCAGTACCTCGAGGCCCTAGACACACAGGGTTGGTTACCCCTATTTCAGATCAAGGGCAGCATTCTTAAGTAGGGTGTCAGGCTATTCTATGCCAATGTGTTTAACACAGACTTTGTCAACTTCACCTTCCACACTTACGTCTATTGGACGCTGATTCACATCAACCCTGACTTCATTGCTCATGTTCTTGTCATTCCCTGCATTTTTGAAGGTTCTATCCCATTCCTTCACAATCTCACCTCTACGGAAAAGGACTTGACCTTGTGCATCTATTTCAAGAACCATAGCTGGACCAACAGTCTCAAGGCTATCAAGTGTAAGCCTTTGGCGTGCTTCCTTCATTGAGTGTTCACCTACAACATGTATGCCATGACTCACTAGGGCTCTAACACCCAGCTTCAGGAATACATTATGGACAGGATCATTCAGGGTAAGCCAATTAATTTCCCTTTATCATCTACTACTTCATGATGAAGGCGTCTAACTCCACCCATCCACAAGAGTGTATCTCCTTCCTAATGTTGATTACATAGATTCTATTTCATCAAAAGGTGGCAATCCGAACTCACTCCAAAGTGAAGCACCAGACAATGGCCTTCACCATAGGATCTCTAAAGAAGATGGGCATTCTCTCTCCCATTGGGAAACTCTCCAAGAAACAACCTTACAGACCCAATCCTGTCAAGGTTGCATCTGTAGTTGCATGGGCCACACTCTCCTCCATCCTCCAAACCTTAGTGTGCAAAGTCACCAGAGTATTGTGTAACCAAAAGAAGATTGTAGAGTGGATCTCTGCACAAACACTTGATAACCCATTGGTCCTTGGAATCGACAACGAGGAATCTGATCCGGCATTGGACGAGGATGTCTTTGATCAGGCAATAGGTGTGGATAGAGATGAGGTTGATGTTGATGGCTTAGGGGATGATGACGATGATGGAGATGATGATGATGTTGGTGATGAAGATGATGGAAATGAGACTGAGGTTTCCTCCAATGGTGTGGAAGATTATATATGAAGAAGGATTAGAGTGATCCTATGGAGTTGTGGGCTACTCCAATAGTTGTTTTTTGTTTTCTCCTTGCTTAGAATAAATGTTTTTTTTTTGTAGCCCAAGACATATAAGGGCATGACTTCTCTAGATTTTTGCTAGCCTATGCTCTTTTTACTTATACATGTACATGGCTTTTGTTGCTTTTAAGTGAAAATATTTATATTGAATCAAATCTATGTATGGTTTTGTAAATTCTTGACAAAAAGGGGTAGAAAATTTCTACCTAGGTGGGCACTTAGCTAGGGCAAGGATTCATACATGTGTATGAATTGTTGTATGTGTAGATGAGGATACACTCATTGGGGATGTCCTATGATTGGTTTTTTTGGCTAAGGGGTTCCTAAATTTAGGGGGAGTTCTAAATATAGGGGTAGTGCAACATATTCAACTTAAATCCTAATCTAAATGGCTCATTGTGCACCCACATTACATCATACATTCATAAGATAGATCAGTATACTTTAAAAGGCATGAGAAAGGTATGTGTGTGCTTTTGTAGGTCTCAAGTCAAGCAACTCAAAAGAATTCAGCCTCAATGTTTTGTTTATAGCTGTGTTGTTCCCTTATATCCATGTGTCTGTAATTATTATTATTATTTTTTTGTAGAATCCTTGTATTAGGAGTTTTTCCATGTAATTGAGAAAGGGCGAGATTGTTGAGTCATGGGAATGTATCTTGTCAATACCATGGTCAAGCAATGCATGTAAGTCTTATAAGAGTCCCAAAGGAACCAAAGAACATCAAGAAGACTAATGTGGACCAAAGATAAAGAGACCAAGACACCAAGTTGAGTAATCAAGGTATATGAAAGCCAAGGTATGAGCATGCATCCATGTAGGCACATAGGGTGGTGTAACAAGCTCCAAAGTGGCCTTGGCATGTGAAACAATCATGCCTTGAGACCTAGGTGTAATGCCTAAGAGACCAGCCCCAAAAAATGATGAAAAACCCAAGTTCAAGACACCCTGATCAATCACCAAAGTCATGATCGATCAGGGGTCAAAATCTTAGGCCTTAGGAAAAATCCAACAAGACTTGCTCAATCTTGCATGATTGATCATGGCATGATTGATCACCAAAGCCATGATTGATCATGGCGCCCTGAGATGGGAGGCAGCAGGAGATGCTCCAAGATGCATGATCGATCAGGGCTGCAATCCCAAAAATATAAAACTCCATTTTTGGGATCTATAGCTAGTTTTTCTTGCCCGTTTTGAAGGATTCCAATCCAATGATTGGGAGTGGATTTCATCCTCTATAAGAGAGAAAGTTTTCCTTTAGGGCAAGTACTTCAAGCATTTTGAAAAAGTGTTAGAACCTTTGCCAAATTGGAGCTTCCATTGAAGAGAAACCCTCTTGAGCCTTAAAGCCATCTTCCTTGTTGAGAAACACACTCTTTACTCTACTCTCTCATGACCATTAGCTAGTATTATTGAAGAGAGTTACTTGTGGGTTATCCTAAAAGGAAACCCTAGCTTAGTTAAGCTCAAGCAGCTCAAGAACCAAGGCTTGAATTGTGGGTAAACTAAGGCACACTAACTCAGAAAGGAGCACTCTTACTTGATTTAGTAGCAACGTCAGCCATATTGTAGTAACATTTGCTTATTGTTTTGTATTCATTTATATATTCTCATTGCTTTGCTTCTGCCGGAGACACCGAGTGTATTGTATAGCTTTCTTTGTGCAAGTATATAGGTTTTGTATGCTCTAGAGCTAGGTTGTATTAGGCAATCTAAATAAAATATACCTAAGCTCGGAAGTAAGCTTTAGAAGAGTAGATGTAGGCCATCGAGCCAAACCACTATAAATCTCTTGTTGTGAATAGAGTGTGTGATTGCTTGTCTCTTTACTTTTATGTACATTGCTACACTTGTTCATTACATGTTTGATAAAATACTAGAGTAAATACATGGTAGCACACACACTTGGGATAAGTTTAAGAAGATTAAAATCTAATCAATAACCAATCCTAACACTTGCAAAAAGGGTTAGAATAATTTTGATATCCTATTCACCCCTCCCCCCCCTCTAGGATAACCTAATAGGTATCTCAATATGTATGATTTATTTGAATATGGAATGTGGATCAAATCAATGTAACAATCTGAATCTGAGATGCATATGGATATCCTATTTTTACAAAGAAAAGTGTTGATTTCATATCCTATTGATCATGATTTATAAAGAGTATTCTTTTTTATAGATTCGTATTATTTTGAAAAATATGTTCTATAGATTGTGCTTACATGGCTTAGGCATGTTCTTATATATTACTTTATCTTAAGTTAATGTAAGGAACTATTATATGTTGCTGATATGATTTATATGCTTTGATTGAAACTACAGGAGAATGATATTTTATTTTGGAAAGCCATCCTGCCCATCAAGGGGATTTATTGATGGAACCCACCTCACCAGGTATATGGTGCGAACTGAACCCTTATCACCTAGGTTTAAATGGCGCGAATTGGACCCTTCTCACTATGATTTAAATGGTGCAAACTGGACCCTTCTCACCGGAGTTTAAATGGTGTGAACTATTATATGTATTGGCTTGATATTGAATATATGTTTTGCTCTGTTCTGGCTATGATATGATATATGTTATAATCCATTCCATTATGTTCATGTAGAAAGTATATGATTAACATTGTTTTTCATTTTACAATTGAAACTATATTTTTTGTTAGATGCTTAGTATTGTAAAAGACTGGTTTATGAATTGTATTGTTCTATTGATTAGTAAATATGAAAGTATCTATTTCATTTTTGTAATTGTGCTAAGTCTTGATCCAATGTTTTCATTAGTTTATTGTTTTCTTCCTGTGTTTGTCAAGTTCACCCAAATTTGACACCACAGATGATGATGAGGAAGTAGCTGCGTAGTAATTCGGTTAGCGATAGACTAGAGATTTAGATGGAGTCTATTTTATTTCAGATATTTCAGTTAGAGACATGGCATTGATTTTAGTTCAGTTATTTCAGTTTAATTTTCAATGTAATAAGTTAGGGATTTTAGTTTTTGATTTCCAGATGATGGTTTGGATTATGACAAGCTATTGGTTTAATTTAATGGGAATGTCAAGCTATGTTTTAGATTATTTATATGATTATGGTTTTTGAAATATGGAAATTTTATACAAGTCAGGCTTATGAGAGCGTGGATGGTTATGTGATTATTAGAAATTGATTGTCATATTATTCCGTTGCATATAAATGAAAAATAAAAGCAAAAAATTTATATAGGTTATGAATGAATGAATGAAAGATATTAATGTCACATGCCAAAATTCATGGCCCTACTGGTATGGGTTTCAGGGCACAACATATGTGGAATACAACCTCCTTGGAGTAGCAATGGACTATATAGCATGGTATGTAGCTGAACAGTATGTTCCCAAGATCACATTGAAATCATCCATATCAAGTAAGATTAAGTTTGTCGGTAATTTCGAGTCTCTAATCATAATAGGACGTGACTTAAGTACTAAATCAGCTATCAACAATTTCCTAAGAGGAGTAGATATGTGTAACACAAAATCTAAGATCACAGGCGACAGACTACCATATTTGGCATAAGCACATGATATGAACGAGTGTGTAAATTTAGGGTCTATAAGGACACATGCAGTGTAAGCAAATAATGGAATAGTACCTAAGACGACAGCCTTTTATGCCTCCACATCTCTCTTAGTAATGGCATCCACATAGGATTTGACCTTAGCGTTATGCTGGTCTTCAGTTAGCTTAACTATTTGGGTGTCCTTCTTGGTAAGATAATCACGGTACAACTGGCTAGTTTTTCCACAACCAAAACAAGCACTAGTGTTTGAAAAGCATATGCCTCCATGCCTCTTTATGCATCTCTTGTATTGCTTAATAGCTCCTTGTTCAATCATTTTTCTCTTGGGTGGCATTTGAGAAACATGCTTCTTATGACCATGAGACTAAAAAGGTCTCTTCCCTCGGTCATGGATCCTTTGGAGTTCATCACTCTCTCTTTCTACAATGCATGCAGGCTCAACCACATACATGAAAGTCTCCAACCTCAACACTAACATACGAGAATAGATATTAGGACTAAGGCCTTGCTGAAATTTCCTACCTTTCATGGCATCATCCACTGCAATTTATGGGGCAAAGAGGGATAGCTCCATTAACTTAGTCTTATACTCTAGCATGGTCATATTTCCCTACACCAACTTAATGAATTCCAATTCCTTATCTTCATGAACACTCGAGGGAAAATAAGTCTCTAAATACTTCAAGAAACATCTCTTATGTCGGGGGCTCATCATATTCTCCCATAAGTGTATCCTGGTCACATTCTTTGAAACCTTTCCACCATATGATTATCATTTCCAATATTCCTCTCACGTAGTTTTCGGTCATGCGTACCATGTTCATTAACTATATCGGCCAAATTATGTATGACTCATAAGACTACCTCCATACTTTCTTTCTCCAGTGCTGGAGTAGAAGATGCCCCTCTTGTACACATCCTTGGCGGCATCTTGTACCTATAATCAAATAAGCAATATATTTAGAATCATCTAGTATCCATCAAAAGATCATCACATTTAACAATTGTTCTTTCTAAATACTTCACCACAATAACAATTGTCCTCCCTAAGTACTTAACCATATTATGATTTATCAATCAATCCTCTAAGGTCATTCCTTTGTAAAACTTCAATAATAAATCCTTAGTTCTATAACTCCATTTATCATCTCATATGATTACCGTACTCTAAATAGTTTATAGAATCCAAACATGGCTGCTCTCTCAAACCCGGACTCGGATGAGATCCATAAGCATCCCAGATTCAGACTATGACATTCCAATCATGTTCCATATTCATATAAGACTTCTTATTAATTTCATGGTCTATTATTCTTTCTTTTCAATCGCAATAGAAAACTAAACCATTCTTATTAATAAAACCATAAGCATTCCATTCATAATAATGTGAAGTGGAAACATAAAACCATATAACCATAAGGGTTCCATTTGATCATATGACTATGCAGTGAAACATAACAATCTACTCATAAATCATGGAAGCAATAGTCACATGCTTCGAAATCGAAATATAAGTCTGTGTCCATACTAAACTATTACATTCAATCCATCTCATGAAATTTATTACATTCCTCTAAAAGTAACAAAATCCATAAAATCAAAATATAAGTCCTCTAGTTCTCCTTTCTCTACTCTGTCTCCAACATACTTTGATTTGTATCCATTCCATCTCGAAGCAGCTCTACTCATTTGAATCTGTGCCAATTAGGGTGAGCTTCACAGGCTTAACAAATAGAAATGCAAACCATATCCAAAAGATGAAAAGATATAGTTTGCACATGGTATTGCTTACTTTAAATAAACATAAGAAGTAATGCAAGGATCAAACTATAAAAGGTAATAACCTAATAGTCCATGAATAGGAGGAGTAAGTAAAAACAACATTATTATGCACCATGGATAGCAAAGAGTACATGTCTCAATAGAAGGGATAAGCACAACATCCTTCTATTTTAGAGTTAGTCAACAATTCAACTTTCATAATTACTTGTGCATTTCTTATCAGTTAGTGCTTTCACTTATCATAATCATTCAAGTGCTTCATTATCATTTGATTCGTGTACTTTTTGATCTGGTCAATATACTTTCCATTAGATCGTATCATCTTATAAAAGATTTCATAGGTTCAATCATTTTTTTCCATTACTATGACCCAATGGTAGGTCCTAAAACTATATTCAAAGAGGTTCAATAGATCATACATAGGAATGACAATAACCATTGTTGCAACCCAGTGGGAGGTCCCAAACGCTAATTGAATGGTTCAATAAGTCAATTAGATTCAATCAATATTCAAAGAAGTTCAAAGATTAAGATTTAATAAATATATCAATCTTCATTGTTGCAACCCAATGAGAGGTTCCAAAACAATGTTCAAAGGGGTTCAATGAGTCAATACAATAATCAAATACCAATCACCATTGTGGCAACCAAATGGGAGGTCCCATATAGATTACCAGTGTGGTCCTCTATAACTTATCATTGTTGCGACCCAATGATAGGTCATATATACTTTTTCCATTGTCGTAACTCAATAAAAGGTCTCATATCATTCCCTTATCGTGACCTAAGGGTAGGTCCCAAATAGTTTTATCATTGTTACGATCCAATGGAAGGTCTAAATACATGTCCATTATTACAACCGAATGGAAGGTCCCATTTCATTTCCTTGTTGCAACCCAAGGGTAGGTCCCAAATAGTTTGATCATATTCAATAAGATCAATGATGTCCAAAATGGTTCAATAGTTCAATAATACCCAAAAGGGTTTAATGGTTTAAATGAAATGGATTAATTAATAACATCAATAAATCAATAAGGGATCTCATACCCAAGATTCAAATGGAAGCCAAGATTCAAGGTCAATTCAATTCTTTTCACTGCATGTGATTTGATTAATGACCCTTAAGTCAATTCAGTGAGTGTTCAATAAATTTCGTATTTTATGATATTAGTCAATAATCAATTAATCATAATAGAGCAGTCACATTAAGTTCAATCAATTTGAGCAATTCTAGCTCAATCTTGGTCATAAATCAATCATTAGTCAAAATCTCAAATCATAAGATAATTCCACATGTTTCAATAGTTAGGTTTTTCAAAATTCAGATTCAATGATTCAAAATTCAAATGTCTAGATCATGTGTGATTAATCAAATCAAAGGAAATCAGAATTATTGATGTATGTCAATCCCATGAGCATGTGTTGGGCACAAGGGTCATGCTAGGAGTCTT
>JAOXJP010091807.1:0-14650 GCA_025762735.1 Platanus orientalis | reverse complement strand
CATTATATATAATTAGGGTTACACCATACAAGTGTGAAATTATCATAATACCCTTACTAAAAAGTGCGCAATATTATTAGGCTCCACACTTCCCATCAGGTGTCACAAAAGGTGGCTAATTGGGAGTTTGAAATTTAGATCATTTCCAAATAGATTGGTACCACTCTGGTCTCTGTCCAAGATGTGACACGATGCTTGATAAAGGGTGTATTAAAATATACACATTATAATGGTTCCTTCTAATCTTATAAAACGTTTGAAAAAACTTGTCATGGACAAAAATATGATAAGTAGATACATCAGATTGAGTGTTGTTTGTTTTCATATAACAAAAAATAGATAATACTTATTCATTATGTATTTATCATAATACCTTCCTTCGATATGCTTGTATTAACTCAAACACCCTTTTGTCAAGCCACATGTATGTCATGTACTGATTGGTAATGGTGTGGTACGTGTCCATTCAGACTAGAGATGATTTCAAATCGCTGTACAGAGGATTTGTACTCACTCCATTAAAATAATCAGATCTGTAGGCTGTTTTTAAACGGATATGCTTTTGTTTGTTTATCCATATATTTGATTATATGAACAATTCCTCATTTATTTCAATATCACGCTTTTTATATATTCTCTTGGATTAAGACTGAAAACCTATCCAAAGTGGAGCATAGTTTAAGCTGATGAAGAAATCATATAATGAAAATTTCAGGATAACTACTAGTAGTGACATGGATGGAATCTCGCTCTGTAAAATGAGTTGTAGACTTGTAGAAGAAAAGAACCTTTATATATAGAAGGGTACTTAGTGTGCTACAACTAAACTAACCTATAAACCAGTGGAAAAAGGCTAGTGCATTACAAGTAGCGCTTTGAAGCCAGCCAACAGGGTAAGCGAAGTCCCCATATTAAGAAAAAAATGCCTATATTCACTATTGAGTATATATCAATATAGATTTGTATTCGTTTTGTGTACAGTTTTTATTTATTTCTTTTTTAAATGAATCGAATATTTAATTAAAATAGATACACATGGATCCATACTCGTTTTAAGCGCACCGGATACGGATAAAAATCTAGATTATTTATGGTCCTAGTTTGAATCATCTCCAGTCGCCAGTGCTCCTTCCTCGGCATAAATTAAGCCTGGTGCAAGCTTGTCTAGAACAGTTCATTGGACTAGAAGGGACGGCAAAGGTTGATCCATGCCACCTGACCCAGCCAACCTTAACTGACCTTAGGGTGCAGTCTGATCCGGTCTAATAGCCTGTAGGGCTGAGCTTGGCTTATAATATTACTCCAGTCAATAGAATGATCTATGCACATGCGCAAACACACACACACACACACACATTCAACTTTACTCAACAACTCCTTATCCCAACCACTTGGGCTCCCTAGACCAATCATGTTCCATCATTCTACTCCACTCTACTTGAAGCCATATTTGCCATTAAATCACAAGCACTTGTGTCTTTTCTCACTACTTTCAACCCAAGTCACTTTTAACCATCCTTTTACCCCTTTAATGCTTTTTAATTGCACTATCACACTCCACACTGATGTAGTCATTAGTCTTCATTGCACTTAGGAACAAGAAAATCATACATTTAATTCGAATATATATATATAATTGTCTGTGTTGACACAGACTTCTATAAGCGTGACATTAATTGACACATGATGGGTTTTTGAATTTGGTCTCTTTTTGAACACCTACTTTTCACCTGAACACTTTTTTGGACATTTTTAACTCTAAAAACAACACATGTCAACTTATCATTCACCACACACACAACACCCTTTTTCATCACAGAACATTTTCATACAATCTTATTCTGAGTTTTAACCTGTTCTTTCTCCCAGCAGGCCTACATAGCAGATTAGGCCCACACCTAGGGACTGGTTGGACTTGTATTTTAGGTCCAGTCATTGAGCTGAGCCCAGGCTCTAGCCAGCCCACTCACTATCGATTTTTGATTTCGGTTTTTTTTCTTTCAGGGCCCATCCTATTTATCTGGTAGTTCGAGTTTGCTTCTAGTACCAAACAAGGGAATCTATTCCTGTCCTTACTCACCTAAACCTGACTTACAACTTCTCATTCAGTTGCTAAAAGATAGACGCTGATAACGTTTCTAAATGAGATTGAGTTTCATGGATATGCTGCTATTCCATGTATTTGTACATCAAGTTTGAAGAAGATCTCAATTGAATCAACATGAAATACTCATGCCTGTAATTTTTTTGTAGAAGTGATCTTTGATATGGCCAAAGAAGGGTCGTGTGGATAGGAAAGACAGAATAGAAAGAATATATGACATGTCCTTGACCAGTCCAATTGCCAGCCTAATCGGCTGCAAATAATCTGGTCATATTGCTTCTTGTGACTTTTCGATGGGCTTATTTATATGGCTAGCCCAAATCCAATGTGATATGAGCTCATCCTTAAGAGCTGCTTGTGTCTAATTGGCCCCATTGACAAACTTCATTTCTAGTTAGGGTTGTCAATAACTTTCTTGGTTCGTCATGAACTGAATTTTGATACTTGTTTCAAACATTCAGAGCTGAGCCTGAGCCTCCAATTGAGCTTATATGGTTAAGTGAGCTTAAGCATATAGCTTGTTATAAGTGGGCTGTTGGGCTTGTTTCAATTAGCTATATCTCTAGCCTTTAGGTGCAGGGTTGGATCATGTGCTATTGGGCTTTATGATTCGGGCCTGAAGCAGTAAGCTTGAGTTTGACAATCCAAGCCACCTCGAGATTGTTGCATTGGACTGACCCCGGTAGGAAAATGTTGTCTTCAACTTCCCTCACCTTCAGCAGCCAGGGCTCAATAGTGGCTGGTAACGACCGCTAACGCCATGGCTGTAGTCACTGGCAGCTGGAGAATCTAACCGTTAACCGGCCGGTGTCAGCCTCACTGTCGGAAAGTCGCCGTAAAACACCTTGGTGAACCAGCTGAAAGGTTATTAATGGAGTTGAATCATATGAAAATCCCAGACTACATGGGAAATGTGTTCTTTCTGGATATCCAATCACTATTGACACCTTGGGTTGTTTGTATCTTTATATGTGGCCCATATGGGTGATAACCCTTGAGATCCTCCAACCAAACACTCATTTAAGCAATCTCTTATTAACAAAGCGACTAGTCGTAATGAGAACAGAAAAAACATAATTAAATCAGCTAGCTTCACAGACGACAAACTATCCCCTTCTCGACAACCAAGTGTCATTTCCCAACTCCATGTATTCCAAACTGGAACACCTCTACTCAATCAGCCTGGATGTGTTCAGCATCCATTAAGCATCAATTTTGTGCTGACACATGGCAAAAAAAAAGTGAATTTGCAATTTTGCATCCCTAAACCCATGGTAAAAAAAATCGTCATGGTCTTTGCCATGTGTTGACTCAAAATTTATGCTTGATGGATGCTGGACACATTTGGGATGGGGACAATCCGGCAGCTACTCAATAAGAGAAGGCCAAGTTTCAAAATCCTGCGTGCAGCACTTAGGCACTCTCCTCCTCATTTGCTGGAACGAACCAAGGAGGCTTATTCCACAACCAGAAAATGGATAACAATGGAGTGCACCTCATAAAATGTGGCAAAATGAATGCTATGACTGGAAACATATATGACGTTTATCATACACTGGTAGTGTTGCTGATATTTGAAATGCACTAACAAGGAAGTATAAAACTAAATGTAGAGAAAGACAATAGCCAAAATCTGGAACAACTGTTTCTCAAATAGTGCAAACAAAGTCACATTAGTCCAATGACTCGTAATCAAAAAGAAGAAAAAAAATCAAATAGACAAAAATATAGGGGAAGAGATAAGTATTACGTAACTTGAAAGAAATACATCACTTGTATGAACCACTACTTGCGCAATATATAGAGTTTGAAGATGTGTTGAATTTCCATTTCACTTTATGGGTTTTGAAGAACTTTTTAAAGGCTTTTTTAAGGGAGAATTGTAAAGAAAATACCTAGCAGGTATATACAAATGTTGGAAAGAGAATGATACATGAATCAACACTTAACATGAAGTTCTTAATGGTTTTTCATAGGTGCAAGGAGAAAAAACAGGATTGCATAAAAACTTAATGAATGATTATGAGAAAATGGATTTTGCTTGATTAAGACTAAATATAAGAGAATGATTGTGTGGGAATTGAAATGAAGTTGTATAAAAAAAAGAAAGAATGTGACAATGGAGGGAACAAGAAAATACATGATGATAAGTTACAATGAGGTGAAGGATTTCAAGAGAGAGGAATTCAGATTTATGGGAAATAAAAAGAGTATAGTGAAGTGACATGTGACATCCAAGTGTGTAAGTGGAACACATATTACAAAATTGCCAAAAAGATCCCAAAAAAAATTACAATTATGACCTCATTACATTACTCAAAATAAATAAAAAATAAAAAAACCATTTAAAAAATACACTTTAATTTTTAACACTCCCCCTTAAAGGATTTTTTAGAAATTAACCAAAGCTTAATTCTAAGAAATTTAAAACGACCTTTAGAGAGTGACTTAGTGAAAAACTTGGCAAGATTATCATCGCTTTGCACTTCCAAATTGTCAATTGTCCCATTGAGAACCTTTTTGCAAATGAAATGATATTCATTCTCAATATGCTTGGTCCTTACATTACAAACCAGGTTTGTAGAAGAAATATCTTTGAAGAATTTTGGTTGTCACCATATATAATTGTTGGTTTGTGAATTGATGAAGAAATATCATTGATCAATCGTCATAACCACACATTTTTGTGCGGCAAGAGATGCAGCATTGCATTTCGCATCCATTATAGAAAGAGATATTAAATCTTATTTCTTGCTACACCATGAAGTATTTGTCGATTCACAAGAGAAAATATAACTGATTGTAGACTTCCGATCATTTAAGTCACCACCCAAATTAACATCGGAAAAATCATGTAATTCAAACCCAATACTCTTCTTAAACAAAAGACCAATATAAAGTGTAAAAAATACATACTTTAAAATTTGTTTTGTCACATTTAAATGTGGTATACAAGGAGCTTTCATATAACGGTTAACAAGTCGTCTTATAATAGTTAAGTGTACGAGACTACCCACAAGAGCCTGATAAGGTTGAAGATCCAAAAGAAACTTTCGTTTTTTACACTATAACTTTATGTTGGCATCAAGAAGGATAAAACACCGCTTGTTTTGAATTAATCTAAACTTGTTCATTATCTTTTTTGTATAGCCATTTTGAGATACAAAAATTTCATCTTTTATAGATTCTACTTTCAAACCAAAAAAGTGACTAAGTTCACAAAAATCTTTCATTTCAAAACGAATAGATAGTTTAATCCGAAACTTGGTAACCTCTTTTCATCATTGTCAATAACAATCATGTCATTTACTTACAAAAAAATAATGCTATGCAATTTTCTCTACTTCTTAACAAACAAACGAATCAAATATAGAAGCATCCGCATTTGCTTTAAGCTAAACAAATACGAATAGAGATCTTAATGACAGGATCAAAGTAGTATTGGCATTGGTGGAAGGTTAATCTATATGGATTTATGTGCATTAGGTTGGGCTAGCGGTATAAAGCTAGCAGCGAAGAGGATAAGATCAAGAAAGGACAATCTATAAGGTAAGGTTTGTTGACTCTGCTGTTTTACTCGACTCGGATAGCTCAAGATTCGACTCAACTCGAGAGTCTATGGGGTTAAATTGGGGAGTCATGATACTTTTTATTTTTATTTTTAAAATATGAAAAAAGTACACATAGTATTTTAGTTCAAGTATTATCCATTTTCTTGATAAATACAAGTATTTTATAGTATCATAACTTGAAAATCTAAGAAATAAATTATACAAATTACTAATATTTTAATACTATAGCAAAGTAGATGTAACTAATTCTAAACTCTAATGTCCAAACTAAAGCAAAGAACTACTATTAGTATTAAAAATAAAAATGCATCTTTCCAATATAAACAAGAAAACAAAATACCATCAAATCTCCAAGATAATTTACATGGCTAAATGTTAAGGTTTAAAAATATAATCGTGTTACCACCTTAGCTTTCATTTTTTCAAGTTCTTTTCTCTTTTTCTTTTAGGGTTTTGAATGTAATTGAGAGTTTATTTGATGGAGACTTTAGGAAAGAAACCTCGATCCCAAAATAATAATAGTTTCTTATTATGTTACAATTTGGGTTTGGGTCATTTTAAAGTTTACAAGACTTCGCTGAGTTACATGAATCAATCTAAGTTAAATGTGTCTATTGAGTTAGGAACTTGATTAAGTGAGTCAATATAATTAAAGTCAACAATATTACTTGACTCATGAAACTTAGGAGTAGAATGAATTTGGGGGGAGTCAATGAATCAACTTGGGGAGTCGAAAAACTATGAATATGAGTCATGTCTAATCAACCTGCTTAGGTACCATGAAGAAAATTTTGTAATATTATCTTTAATGATGCTTTTCTTCGTGATCCACTATGCATTTAACAAGAGGTTTAAATAACAATTGAATGATATAGAAACCAATTCAAGTCCAATCTAATCAAAATCTAACCACATCCCTATTTCTAACCATTTTCAATAAATCTTATTACCATAAGTTACAATATTTCTTAATCTGATTTTCTCAACAGCAAATTAAAAATACGCTCCATGTTGATCGATCTTCTTCTTCATCCCAGCACATAAACCCACTTTTCTCTCTCGTGTACCTAAACCCACATAAAAGCAACACTTACGGAGAAGTTGTGCTATGTTTTATTGATAGAGTAGCATAGGGTTTTCAAAAAGAATTAGATTGCTAATTCTTCCATATTTGTTATTATTATAATTTTTTTTGGGTAGTCTCATGGACCTGTTAAGGACCCATAAAATAGCAGGAGAGACATCGATGCACAACTGTGAATATAATGTTGCTGGTAGGGTTTTTTCTGACCTAATTTTATTAGAAAACATAAAAATGTTTAGCACTTTTTTGCATAAAAAAGTTCAATTTTGATTGTGAGCGTTTCAAAGATGGAGATACGTTGGAGGGAAGAAGAAAAAGTAGTTTTGTTTAATGAGTTGATATTATCATGTTCATAATAGCGTTTTAATTAATGATTTATACCGTTTCTTGTCCACAATAGCCATCTGTCTCTAACACAACCAATGTAGTGGTTCACCTACCCCAAAAGTGTTTGCTTTCGGTTGATTATTTATTAGTTGGTCATCTAGAAACCAAGAACAAAGAAAAAGTCTTGAGTGGTGATTTTTAAGCCCACTTCCCTTTGATTAGCCTGACGAGTCAACAAAAAGATATAATCTTGGACTCGATCAAAACTGTTATCGGGAAGCTGGGTCATCATCACCTTCCTTACCAACTTATTTATTGATGGTGTCACCGCCAGGGTAGACCCATGAGAATGTGACACATGGCAGAATGATAGCATCCATGTGATTCATTATCAGATCAACGAAAAGATGACAAATGGCACTCATTGAGGAAATGACTGCTAAATTTGGTCACTTAATAATCAATCTTAAGAGAGCATTTGGAGATTGTGCCAAGTGACACTGGCATACTCAAGACAACAAATTTCCAGCCCACAGACAGGAACTCTCAATCTACTTTAGCTTGAGTGATGGGGCCCTGTGCTACTGTATAACTTAGATGAGAAAAAAAAGGTGACAATCGTTTTCTCTCACTGTGCACTCTGCAATGTTTAGACTTACCTTTTTTAAATAAAGCAATTAACCGTCTTTCTCAAAACCCTAAGGTGATAGGAGAGGTTGAAGTTAATAAATATAAAAAAAAGTCATTACCTAGGGTCTTGTAATTGGAGGGTGTTGGGAGGGTTGGGTCGAAAACAAACCTACCCTTCAGTTATTTTTTATTTTTGCCAAAAGTGGTTGCTCACAAAGACTCGAATTCACATTGGCAGCCCAAGCCACTACAATTGCACCAAAGTAAGTTAGTGTTAATATATTTAACATATATTTTAATACTATCCCTCAAGAGGAATACTCCTAAATACAGCATGCACACTAGTTGCATCCACTGGAAAATTTGCACTAGCAATCTATAACCTACTCCGAAACCATCTTAAATAAAACAATTAACCGTCTCTCCTAAAA
Organism: Platanus orientalis; assembly: GCA_025762735.1. Lineage (NCBI taxonomy): Eukaryota > Viridiplantae > Streptophyta > Magnoliopsida > Proteales > Platanaceae > Platanus > Platanus orientalis. The sequence continues at coordinate 6,502 of JAOXJP010091807.1, read as the reverse complement.
CCCTAAGATGATAGTAGAGGTTCAAGTTAATATACTAAACACATTCTAATAATCATCAGGGTCTTTATGCTTACTATTGTTAATGGATCTTCAATTTTAACTTGATTAAGATAATACGGATGTGTCTTGATTTTGATAAATCCGTTTTAGATCCAATTTGGAAATACTCAATGCATTGCTTTTGATAAATCTGTTTATAATTGGATCCATAATATCCCAACTCAATGTAAAGATCTAATCCGCTTAGGACCCTGTTTAGCATATTTCCATTGGAGGCGTTGGGGCGTGTTTGGTTAATTTACATTATCCACCTAGACTATCCAAACACCCTTCTATACCCACAAATTTCCACTACATGAGAGTAGTGCGTGGTGGCTGCAAAAGCCATATGAGGAGACTGTTATCTTTATCTCTTTAACGCACAGTCCATTGTAAAGTAGAGAAAGAGCCATTGTTTTACAACACAACTGAAAAATACTGGAATTAATGAATATATGCATGTGGGCTCAATTCATTTATGTTTTGTATTGTTTAAGCCAAACCCTTACTATTCTTCATATATGGAGTGATATACTTGTACGAGCAAACATGAAACTTTAAACAATTGGGTCTCAAATCCTTTTTAAAAGGAACCACAAACATCTTAGTTTAACAAAAATAAGATAATATCCTATGTCACTTTGCTTAACCTAAACGAAATGGTGATTATTTATTAAAAAAATAACAACCACAACAACATCCAAGCCTTATAGCCTCAACAACTAGGGGCCTGTTACACAATTCCTGTACTCCAAAATAGGTCTTTATGGAAAACTTAACGGCAGCCCTTTTTTCACAGCACTAAATTACATATAGGATCCATTATGGATTTCTCAGCTGGATATGTTGCATATTCATTTGCCTACGGTTGTTAATTATCGGTTGAGAAAAATGCATATATTTGATAAAAAGTCTCTTAATCTGTCTAGAAATCAGTGGAAATAGACTTGGTCAATGATAACATTCACGGGTTTATAAAAGAAAGAAAGAAAGAAAGAGATCACTAGTAAAAGATTTCAAGTATCTTTTATGAGAGCAAACCTATAAACTATTATATTATTGTATATTTAGTGTTTTAAGTAAGTAATCAATAAAAACCTTAGACTTGCCTTGCAGAAAAAGAAAAGAAAATCTTGTAGCTGCAGGCAATATATTTTGTTCTAGAAGTTCTAATAGACTTTCTGGCAGTGAGACAAGATCACATTTATTTTTAATTTATTATTTTTTTTTTGGTGAGAATACAAGAGCACAAATTAATCCCCAAAAGAGAGTAACTTAAAACGCACTTGATATCCAAAAGCACCAAATCTACAGTGCTCCACCCCAAGATCCTGCTGATAATATCCAAGTACCTCAATGATGAAACATATCTGAATGACAATGAACCATAACCTAACATGACCCTACATTCACATTCACCATAATTTTTTGGGTGTTGTTGCTCACCAAACATTATATTATAATCGTTTCCCAGAGCATTTTTTACACATACTCTTACAGTCTTCAGTCAAAGTTTGATAATCCAAGCATTCTCCGATTCGAGTTGGGAAGAATTTTAGGGACAAAAGCTTGGCGAGCTCATTAAGGTCATTCATTTCAAAGGTTCTCAAGAATAAATTATTTGTCCCATGGAAAATGCTGAAACATGTAAAACCCAAGCAATTAGGACGCTTGGCTGAGCTGGGTTACAAGTCACACCTACCGAGTCGGTTTGTAATTGTATTGGTGAACTGACGGCAATATTGAATAATTGGACCGGGTGGTTACGGGTTCTTAAGTTTTAGTTTCTTTTTATTAAACTGAACAAGCGAGAAGAACAAGGCCGTGATCAAAATCTATAGCGACATTTTGTTTGAATGTTCTCCAGATTTTATCTTCACATAAAATAAACATATATTATTATAAAGAGAAATAGAGAATTAGAGCAGGATGGTTGAAATGGTTAGGTGCTTTTGGAGTGTCATATGATAAACCAAATATCATTAAAATTGAATGAAATTTTTTTACAAGAAAGCTATAAGACCATGCTTTATGGAATAAAATGTTGGGGAGTCAACAAACAACATGAATATAAGATGAGTTTGGTTACAATGAGGTTTTTGAGATGGCTGGGTGACAAGATTAGGAAGGATAGAATTATAATTCTATTCGTAAGAGCTTAAACGTACCCATTAGGTGATAAACTGAAGTAAAGTCGATTGAGATAATTTAGCTTGAGTGAGTAAAAATAGTGAGATGATACATATTGAAGGTACTAGAAAGACTATAAAGATTGGAGGAAGGTCAAAATGATCTGAATTGATTAATAAGGAGAGGCATAACTTATAATTTAATGATAAATATGACCCTAAATAGAGTGAAATGATGGAACAAGATTCATGTAACCCATTGTCCTAAACTCCAAATAGTTGGGATAAGGTTATTTGTTGTAATATTATAATGAAAAATGGGGCACCCATTTAACTCCTATTGCATTCCTATAACCGCAACACGCGACACCAACATACCACCACCTGCTATGGCGTGCCTCCCCTACCACTTGGATCCCGAGTGATGAAAAGCTTAGGCTACACGAGAACCCACAAAGTGGTGCACATAAAACTACGAGTAAATCAATTGGAAGCTCCTCAGTCCTCAAGGATGTCTCAAACATGATATTTGAAAGCCCAAAAACATTTCCAACCATGGTAATACAAAGAGCTAATACGTTTTATTACCAACAATAAGAGATATAATTCAACCATTATGGTGATTTAAGCCAAAACAGGCAAAAAAGGAACATATTTGAGAACCCTTAAAACAAATATACATATGTTTATGTGTTTGATTGTAGTCTAGTTTCTTTATGGGGGTGGAGACCCCCCCCCCCCCTCTGCAAGCCACCCTAAAATTATTCAAAGCCTCCTCTTCCTCCTCTTCCTATCTGCTCTCCTCTTTCTTTTCTTGGTTAGGTGCATATTGACCATCCGCCCCCATTTGTGTCTCGTTTAAGCGTCATTGTCTGCAAATATATCCAATAGCGCTATTGCCTGTAAAAAGTGAAGGAAAACATACACGAGGTAAGAAGAACTGGGTATTTCATCAAATAGTCTCATAAAGGTTTTCGATGGAAGTAACAAATACCTCTGGTATGTTCAGTTCTAAGCGGAACTTAGGGCCGTCGTAGTGGTGAAGGATCGGCCTGAAGGAGTCTTCCTCTAATGGCTCGCAAATCTTCCTTGTAACAACTCGAACCTGTTACCGACATTAAGATTTGTCAGATGCCATTGCAGCAAAAAAGTTAATTGCCAATTAAGATCATGATGGAAAACAACACTTAGGCTCCTCCATGAGACTGTTTCATTTTTTTCATTTTGGTTATCCTGTTAAGGTTTTAGAGATCCCGATGGAATTAAAAGTATTCTCCTCCGATGTAGTACTACACATGTGGACTTACATCGGTGGTTCATAAGAGAAAACAGTCTTACTCCTGAATGGGGATTGAAGTGAATTAAATTCTCCCAAGGTGTTGGAAGTACTTATTAAATCTTGAAGATGGTATCAGAACAAAGCTTGGTCACGAGTTTGGATCCCCATGAAATTAAAAGGATTCTCGGACATAGTATTGCACATGTGCCTTGGTTCCTAAGAGAAACAGTGCTCCTCTTGAATGGGGGTTGAAGTGTATTAAATTCTCTTTGAAGTATGAAGGTTTTGGGAGCGTTGGTTTCTTTGTTTTTTGAGAGGTAAAACAAAACAAAAAAAGATTGAATTTAAAGAGCTATTATCACAGCATATTCTCAAAGATTGTGAATTTAAAGAGCTATTAAAACCACACAAGTGTAATGGGATACCCGGATTTTCAAGCTCTCATGCGGGGAATTGAATATACAAATGAAAATAAGAAGGGGAAGAGTTCCAATACCTGAGCAGGGAAACGCGATTCACCAGGACACTTTTTGTCCTCCCAAGCCGTTGGATCGATGTTTGTTCCTCCAAAACTCGCAGCCTGATTCAATAAATTCACAAAAACCGTGAATCACGATCCCAAGTTCAATAACCAGTTAATGAAAGTTGAAAGAATTTCCATGAATAAGAGCAGAAATGAAAATACAATACAAACCTCAAAAATTCCATGGAGTTGGTGAGTGGAGTAGTTGTAGAGGAACAGAGGCAATCCTGGGGTTATAGCTCGGACTGAATCTCGGTATCGTGGAGGAAGACCTGAAAATCAGAATCAAAGAACATTAAAACAAAAACAATCAAGAGAGATTAAAAAATAATAATATAATTTGATCCCCTACCAGAATACATAGAAAAATCCCCAATTTTTACAGAAAAATTCGTGTTCAACAACAAGAAAAATCGAGTTAAATTAGGAGGAATTCAAGAACTTTATTCAACTAAATTAAAGAAAAAAAGGGCCAATCTTTTTTCATAAAAAAGAACCAACTCCTGTGATTCCTCTGCAAACAAGAAGTGGGCATAAAAAGGTTTATAAAGAGAGAAGGAAGGGAGAGAAAGAGAGAGATGGGTCCATACCAAAGAGCTGTCTCTGGAGATTCTCTTGCATGGTATCGTTGTTGCAGACAAAGATATACCCACCAACAGCTTCATTCCGAGGCAGAGCCTCCGATGGAGGAAGCGTCTTGAATCTCTTATCAACACTGTTCTTGCTACTATTATTATTGTTATTGTTACTTTTCTTCCCACCTTTGCTCTCATGATCCTCCTCGTTCTTCTTGTTATTGCTCTTTCCCTTATTGACGGTGATGTTGAAGTTATTGTTGCCGGGCTTCGAATAAACCCCCTTGTTGAAAACCCCATTGACGGCGACGTTCTTCTGGGCTACCCCGCCGCCGACTGATCCTCCGATACTGCTCCCGATCTTCCATCCATTATTGAATCCATTAAAATCCGACCCTTTTGGCTTTACACTGTTATTCGAGGAATTCCGGTCGCCGCCGACTCTGAAATCGAAATTCGCCTTCTCTTCAGACCACCCATTAAAATCCGACCCTTTCAGATTAAAATTATTGTTGGAGGAAGTCCGGTCGGCGCCGACCCTGAAATCGAAATTCGCCTTCTCTTCAGGCCACCCATTAAAATTCGACCCTTTCAGATTAAGATTATTGTTGGAGGAAGTCCGGTCGCCGCCGACCCTGAAATCGAAATTCGCCTTCTCTTCAGGCCACCCATTGAAATCCGACCCTTTGGGATTTACATTAATGTTAGAGGAAGTCCGGTCGCCGCCGACCCTGATATCAAAATTCTTCCTTTCTTCAGGCCTCTTGGCAGTGTAGGAGTTCCCCCAGATGCTATCATTGATGGAAAGATTAGCGAGGTTCGTCGATTGGAGACGAAGCTGGTCGCTGAATTGCCAAAACGATTGCTGATTGCTCTCCATATTCTTCCCTTCTTCTACAACTGCTTCTTCTTCTTCTTAGATGAAAAGAAGGTCTTTTTACTGGCGTGCAAAGAAAAGAGTAGAGAAATTGGTAATTCTGAAATGGGTTGGAGGGGATGAGGGGGGTTATATAAGAAAGAATGAGAAGAGACTAAAGACGGGAAATTTCGAGGAAGATGAAATGGGAATGGAAGGCGTGTAGAGGTGTCAGAAGGAGAGAAATGAAAAGCATGGAAAATCCTATTTAATCCAGTAAGTCTCACAGTATAAAAGGTATAAAGGACGTGATGACGTCAAAACCGCGTTCTCTAGAGAGATAACGACGACCAAACGCGGTTAAGGAAATGGAGAGAGTGGGAGCGAGAGAGAGAGGGAAAGAGAGAGATTTCATTTTTTTTTCAGCTTCTAGAAGGTCCTTGTCTACCTCGTGAGCCCAGCCACTACCCTCCCTTGTCGGCCCCACTTGGTTTGCTTAACGGCTAAGGGAAGCTTAGATTCGACCTTGGTGTGGTCTTGGTAGTTTTCGGTGGGCTGAGTGGCTGACACTTGTGCTGCTCTTCCATCAGTGTGATCTTTAGATGTGTCCCCGTGATTTTGACACGTGTATTGAGTGAGTGCTAAAATGGGATGAATACGCTTGGACGATAGCCAGTCAACCCTGATGTCTCCAATTTAACCCATGTCCAGCATCTATCAAACAACCATTTCAAACTGACATGTGTAGGGCTGTCGTTGAACCGAGTTAGCTCGAAGCTTGGCTCATATCGAGTCTGAGCTTGTTTGAGAATGGATTGTATCCGCTCCTCTTATCATCTACTCCTCTCTCACCCTGTCCGGGGGGGGGGGAACATCAGCACCAACCAGTGAAATGCATCCGCCCCAAAAAGTGAAAATCACTTGTCGGTGCTGATGTGCCTTCCCCCTACAAGGTGCAGAGAGGAGCGGATACAATCCAATTTCTAAAGTTTATCCAACTGAGCCTAAGCCAGAACCTTGAGTTAGAACTTGTTTTTTAAATGAGTCTGAGCTAAGCTAACAAGCTTAGCTTATCAAAAGTTGGGAAATATATATATATAT
>JAOXJP010091796.1:0-14650 GCA_025762735.1 Platanus orientalis | reverse complement strand
ACAGCTAAGGCATAATGGGTCGGGTTCATGCCCCGATGACTTGCCTTAGTCGGGTTGATGTCTTCATTGAGCTTAAATAGAAGGTGAACAAAAAACTAAGGATTTTTCCAAAGTGGGTTTGGGTGCTTGGTAATGAATTCACTATAGGAATCTTTGATTGGTGAGGAGGTCAGTTGTGAGATGTGTAAATGGATCCAGGTCAATGTGATGCATGTACAGGTTTGAAACAGAGGACCATGAAAGACAAAAATCTTTGTATTTTAATCATTCTGCAGTCCATCGAAGATGGGGAATGTTATGCAGAATATCAAAACCAATGATTATGTCTTTCCCTGAAAGGGGTGATCCAAACACTTGATGCCGGATGGAGAGAGTTGGAAATAATTGGATCAATATGGGTTTGCTGATACTGTTAATTATGAAATGGGCTCCATTGGCATCCCGAAACTGTTGGGAACATTCTTGCCAGTGAGAGTGGGGAAGAAGTTTTGGGTTAATGATAGAGGCGGCAGTGCTTGTATCAAAAAAGGCGATTGCAATGAATGGTTTGGAGAATTTGGAGAGGCGGATGGTAATAGGGGTTGCAGGGACAGGTTGGGAAGTGAAAATGGTGCGGTCAAAGGCATAGATTCTATTAATTCCAATAGTTGTAGACTGCTCATCTTTTGAGCTAGATGAATAGTCACTTTCACTGTCAGTGATGTGAATTGCAAACAGTGATTGGGAGGTCTGTTCTTTTGAGAGGGAATAAACTGATTCCACGTCAGAAAGATCAGTAATGTCTGTATGCTGAGACAATTGTTGAAAAAACTGCTCCTTCTTCTTTTGTCTTAGGCAGTTTTTTGCATAGTGGCCTTTCTTGTTGCAAACAAAACATCTCGTGCTAGATTTTTCTCGGAACTGTTTTTTATGGAGGAATTTCCATTTCCATTTCTTTTTTTTTTTGAATTTTCGGGGGCCATCTTTCTTAGAAAAGTTTTGTTTCCAACGCTTCTTTTTTTTTTCTGCTTCACATGACTTTTTATCTTTGCATTTGATGCATAGATCTGGTCGATCACAAACATTGTCAAGCTTCTTGTTTATCTCTTCAATTGTGCGTAAGAACTTCTGGTTGCACAATTTTTCTAAGGCAAGTAAGGTTGTCTGATATATTTCTCCCAATGATGAACTCTAAAGGCTCATTCCTTTTGTTTCAATTAGCTTGAGAGTTTCATCTCCTAGGGGTTCTGGGAGAGAGTTTAATAATGCTTATTTCAGATTTGGATCGTCCATTCCTCCTAAAAGATAATATCTTCTGAACATTCCATTGTAGTGTTTCTTCAAATCTTTCTTTTTGTATGAACAACACTTCATACGAAGGTATTCTTCTCTAGCAGTTACTGTTTGATGAGATACTACTCCTAAGAATTCTGTATGGAGAATGAGTACAAAGCTTTTAATTATAGGAGATTGGAGGATTTGCAACTTGCGATATTCTCCTAGGTTAATCCACCATTCTCGGAGTCTGCTTGCCAGTCTAGAGGTAAATTTTACCAAAGTTGGGCAAAGCTGGGCTTCTGGGATTTGCATCTCTGCATCAATCCAGGCTATCATCTGAAGAAACTGGTCTCTCCATCTGGCTGGAGGAATGTCATTAATAGAAAAAAGGGTTTTTAGATCTATGGTGTCTTGGAAGACTCGTCTTGGTTGAGTTATGTTGATGTTTGGAGCGGGTTCAAGCGGGTCTTCTACCCTTGGCTCTTCTTGCATGGGTTCATGCATCAGCATTTCCAGAGAGGAATCTGATTCAAAATCTTTTGAGGGTTCAATAGCATTTATGGCTGGTAATGGGGGTGTCAGGGTAAGAGATTTAAGAAAAGAGGAAATAGGGTTGGGTTGATCTACCGGGTCTATTATGAACAAATCCGGTTTAGATGATGCTCCTACAATAGGATCTGGTAGGTCAATCAGGGATTTTGGTTTTGTCTTAGGTTTGATGGGTTCGGGCTCTGGCTCAACATATCTTGGTTTGATCACATGATGATATTATTTGGGGAACATATCATACAAGTGCTGGTTTAGCAGGATGGGTTGCTCAGCTCTTTGAGGACGGTATTCTGGCAGAGTTAATGGTTGCATATAAGAAGGGAGATTTGAAAGGTATGATTCGGATGGTGGGGCAACATAAATGGGTTGCATGGTGTTCCTAGGTGCCATGAATGGAGATTCAGGTGGTGGTCTGTAGGATGAGGAAGAGGGTCCTGGTGAGGTAATAGGGTTTGGTGACTGTGTGGAAGATGATCCTTCTAAAGACCTCAGCTGATTTTGAAGATGACGTTTTTTTGCTTTTTTGGAAGCAATCTACTGTGATGCTACCGAGAATTCTTTGACAATAGTAGCTATTGTATACAGCTCTCTTTCTAGCTTCTGAATCTTTGTTTAACTTCTACAATAAGATCTTCTATTGTAGCCAGTCTTCTGTCTACCTTTTGGGACATTTCTTCTTGGCTTTTCAGGATTTTCTTCATTACCTTATTCTAGGCCACTACATTTTTTGCTTGCCAGTTTAAGGCTGATTCTGCAAGCGAAACTTGTTTGCCTGTTCCATCAGCATTTTTTACTGAAGGGGTCTTGATTTTCCATTGGTGTCTGACCCTTTGTTGAGGGTGCTCAAAATCTTCCAAAGGAGGAAATGATTCTTGGTACTGTGGAGTGTCTGGTTGGACCATAAAACATTCTATGGGCCGTGGTACAGTTGGAGTTGATGGTAGTGGCTTGCAGGGTAGGGGAAAGGGTTTCTGCAAAAGTGATAAGGCTTTCTGATAATAAGGTTGTAATGTGGATGGAGGAGGCTTTGGTTTAGGGGAAGGAGGTTTGGTACCCCAATCATCTGGTAGCAAGGCACCATTGGAGGTTGCTTTCTTTCTTGGATAGAGCACATAGTAATCAAATTTTCCTGAGGGATCTCCAAGGAGGCCAACTTCAGGGTCTCCTACTTTATATCTTTCTTGAAGAAGTTGATGGGGAGATTTCTTGCCTTTACGCTTTTTGGGATAGAGCTTTCTTTCTGCTTCAAGCTCTAATTCGACTTCTACTGAATCTGCCTCGTACTCATCACAGGTGCAATCAACAATCTGATGCTTTTTGGTGACCTGGGTGAGCATTTAGACTTCTAAAGGGTTTTCTGGCTAGAACATGAACTGGTCCATAGTAGGAAAGGACGACGAAGAAGATGAAGATTCATCCGGATCCTTTTTTGGTATGAACCGGGTTTCTACCGATCCATCTTTTTTGCGCACAAAAAAGGGGACCTTGGACTGGACTGTTTCAGTCCAAGGTCACTTTGAGGAATAGAAAGTGGCATGTGACTTTTAACATTTAAGTCGTTGGGCTGATACAATGGTTGAAGACAAGAAATGGGTTCTAACAGCTTAAATGGATTTGAAACAATATTAGAAGAGGGTTTGTGACATGTAGGGCCATCAACTATCCGATTATTATCCGTATTTGATTCGTGTTCGATTTGTTAATATTCTATTCGAATGCATCTATATTCAATTTGATTATTCGACTAAATATTCAAATCCGTTGAAATTAATATATAATTAATATTTATTTTATAATGTTGTAGGACATTTTATGTAGAATACAACATAAAAATCCCATGACCTTAACCTTAACCCATTTCTCATCTCCTATTCCCAATTTGAATGAAAGAAAGCTCCCAGTAGCTAGTTCTCCATTCTCTCATTGATTTATCAATCATCTTCTATCTCTATAATTCCTACATCCTTATTGTTTTAGTAAATATCCAAAAAATATTCGAATTCAATATGATATTTGATTAAATAAACAAATTAAATACAATATACCTATATCTGATTCGTATTTGATCCGTTGACAGCCCTAGTGACATGCACATGACTTGTTTAAATGAGTGGAATCTAACGGTAGTAAAGAATCAAACATTGGTAACCAATAATCAGATGGTGAAGATTTAGAAATAGAATTTGAAGATAGAGAAGAATGGTTTCTAATCTGAGTTGTTTCATTTGAACCACCGTTACCTGTAGATCAATGATTGAGCTTGGATTTTCTAAAGACCGAGCTCGGATCCAATCCAAGTTGTAGATAAGAAGTGGGCTCGCAAGTCTGTGAAATCAAAGAAGAAAAAGGAAATTCACCTTCCCGAAACAACACATGCCAACTTATAAAGACTTTACCAGTGGTTGGATCATAACATCGATAGCCTTTAGAATTGGGAGAGTAACCAACAAACACACTTTGTCGAGCGAGGTTGAAGTTTAATACTGTTATAGGGATAAAGCCACCAAAAAATAGGCATTACCACAAACATGCAAGAAATTATAATCAAGAGTAACTGCAAACTTAAGATAAGAAGATGCACCACCTAGTACCAGAGTAGGAAGCCTGTTAATTAGAAAAACTAGTGTAAGTGCAGCTTCACCCCAAAAGGAAAGTGACATCAGGGTTTTGTGTAGCAATGCTACGATTGTCTCAATCACATGCCGATGCTTGCACTTAATGACTCCATTTTGTGTTAAAGTATATGGACAAGTAGTCGGATGTAGGGAAAGGATCTTGTCCGGTCTGCTTATGACCTGTTAGGACATGTCCACAATTTAAGTGCACAGTTTGGCATAAAAAATGGTTGTGCATAGGTTGTGCACATCTTTTTATGCCAAACCATGCACTACAATTGTGGACAGGTCATAAGCATACCAAACATGTAATATTCCACATGAAGAAATGAAGTTAATGAAATTGTTGTTCGTAAACTCTCCTCCACAATGAAACAAAAGGTGAGTATGGGAATAGTTATTCGTAATTCAAAAGGAGAAGGGCGCCTCACAATATGAAGCAAACTAAATAGCATATGTTCGCCATTGCTAGTAGAATGCGAGGCTGCTCTACTTGGAATTCAAACATGCATTGCCATAGGAGCCAAAAGGATCATCATGGAAGGGGACTTAAAGAACACCATAGAGGCCTTGAAGGAACCCTTGGAGGAAAGCCTAACTAAAATAAGAAATTGCATAGCTGAATGCAATGAACTATTCTAGTATTTTGAAATAATTAGGCTACAATATGCAAGGAGGAATGGAAATAATGCGGCACACTTAGTTGCGGGGAGAAGTTTGGAAAAGGATCATCTAAACATAGCACTTAGTATGATCCCCAGGGATATACAAAAAGCTATAGCTGAAAAAGCAACTACATTCATGAACTAATAAATCCAATGCATTAAGATTTGTTTACCAAAAAAAAAAAAACTCTCCTCCATTGTTTGTTCAAAGAACTTTTATAGTAGTGGACAATAAGTTTTCGATATGAATCTTAAAATGACAAAAAATATTAAAACTTCAGACTTCCTTTTGAGAAGATAAAGCCAAGAGAACCTTGAGAAATTATCCACTATAAGTAAGTAATATCTAAAGCCAAATGGTGTAGTTACCGAAGATGGTTCCCACACATTAGCATGTAGTGACTGTAAAGGGACTGAAGTAGTTGATGTAGAACTAGGTAAAGTTTGTTTATGAATTTTGGCAATGTCACAATATATACAGAAATTAAAAGAGTTTAAAGGTACAAACAATGACTTAGAATGGATTGTAAGACTTTAGAGCCCAGGTGACCGTGTCTCTTGTGCCAAACTGAAGCACCTGAACTCCTAGTGTGAAAAGCAAACAAAACTGAATTATTTAGAGAAAGGGTTTGGTAGCAGAGACACGCCATTTTTACTACAGCCGCAATGCATCAGACGGTTCGTTTGTTTGTTTTGAATGGAATACATTTTATCATCAAAGCATAAAATGCAATCACTATCTCTACTGAGCTGTTTACTGACAACAAATTGGTTGAAATATGTAGGACATGAAGCAATTTAGTCAACTTGAAAAATGAAATTAGGGGTAGAAACCATACTGTACATTATGAATAGGAAGAACCTGGCCGTTCCTAATGGCTACCTTGATAGGGCCACACTAAGGTGAGTGAATGAAAATATTAATATCAAGTAATATGATTGTTGGTACCCGTGTCGAGGTACCAGGCCGGATCCGGAAGAGTCAGTGTTGTTAGGGATTTACCTTAATCCAAGGATTGTGAGAAAACAAAGCAAAGCAAAATAAAGATCAAGAACAAAGAATAAAGAACAAAACACAAAAAACACTAGATTTATGTGGTTCACCCAACTTGGGCTACGTCCACGGAGTTGCTGTGATTTTTCATTTTGATCGAAGAATGGAAAATACATGACATTCAGTTGTTGTGGCCGCCTTCAACATTATACATATAATTAGGGCTACTCCGTATAAGTGTGAAATAACCATAATACCCTTGCTAACAAATTCGGGTTAGGGGCTACTGCCCTCGAACCCCCACCTTACGGGTAGGGGGTGCTACCCCCCCACAACCCCCCAACTTACCACGAAATTGAATTTGCAAATCAAGAAAAAATTGTACAGTATTATCTAGCTTCACACTTCCCATCAATTTCTCACCTGGAGACTGATCACAACACATACTCTAAACTCTTCATGCCTTCAAAACATAACAAGCATCACAACGACCATCCCCTTTTGTCCTCAAGGTCGAAGACCAATTGAATCTAAACACAACTTCAATTTCTCAATGATGACTGCCTTGGTTAACATGTCTACAGGATTCCGACTTCCACGAATCTTCTTAAGTGATAACACTTTCTCCTTCAAAAGTGATCGTATGAATGGTATCTTAACTATATATGCTTCATCCTAGAATGAAATAATGGATTCTTTGCAAGATGTATAGCGCTTTGACTATCACTGTACATAACACCATTTTCTTGTTTCTTACCCAACTCTTTTAAGAAGCTTTACAACCAAATCATCTCCTTACTAGCTTCAGTAATTGTAATATATTCAGCTTCTATAGTGAAGAAAGCTACAATCTTTTGTAACTTAGAAGCCCAACTAACTATTGTACCACCCAAGGTATACACATATCTAGTAGTACTCTTCTTGTTATCAACATCATTACCTAAGTCTAAATCAACAAAACCTTTTAGTTTCATACCTGAACCTTTAAAACAAAGTGCTCTATCCGTGGTACCCCTCAAATATCTTAGGATCCACTTTACTGCCTCCCAATGTTGTCTGCCTAGATTGCTCATGTACCTACTCACAACTTCCACTGCATGTACTATGTTTGGCTTAGTACAAACCATAACATACATTAGGCTGCCGATAGCTGAAGTGCATAAAACTCTTTTCATGTCATCCTACTCCTGCTTTATCTTAGGTGATTGCTCTTTAGATAGTCGAAAGTGATTAGCTAAATGTGTACTCATTGGTTTTATATCTTACATGTTGAACCTGTTAAGAACCCTTTTTTACATACTTTGCTCGTAAGAGTACCAAAGTTCCAGATGCTCTATCTCTGCTAATCTTCATTTAAAGGATTTGTTTTGTAGCACTTAAATCTTTCATTGCAAACTGTTTGGATAACTCCTTTAAGTTATTGATCTTATGCATGTTTGACCTTACAATAAGCATATCATCCACATATAGGAGTAAGATAATATAGTTGTCATCAAACCTTTTAACATAGTAGCAATGGTCTGTCTAACATCTTATGAAACCACTGTTGTAGATGAAGCCATCAAACTTTTTATACCATTGTCTCATAGCCTGTTTCAAACCATACAGACTTTTCTTCAGTTTGCATACCAATCCCTCCTTATCTAGTACTATGAATCCGTGTGGTTGCATAATATAGATGTCCTCCTCCAAATCACCATGGAGGAATGCAATTTTTACATCTAGTTGCTCAAGGTGCAAATCTTTTGTAGCCATAATTCCTAATCTCACTCTGATTGTTGTTAACTTCACAACTGAAAAGGAGATTTAAGTGTAGTTAACACCTTTTTTCTTCTGAAATCCTTTCACAACCAATTTTGTTTTGTAGCGTTTGCTACCATCATGCTCTTCTTTGATCCTGTACACCTATTTATTATGTAGAGCTTTCTTGCCTTTTATAACTCAGTCAACTCCCATGTCTAGTTTGACATGAGTAAGTTCATCTCTTCCTACATAGTTGACTCCCACTTGATTGAGTTATCAACTTCCAATGCTTCTACATAACATCCTAATTCACCACCATCAGTCAATAATAAATAATGTAAAGATAGAGAATACCGCTGTGTCAGTTTGGGAATTCTTGAGGACCGTCTTACCTCAGTAGCAGGAGTACTTGGTTAAACTCATGGAGCTATATTTTTTAGATTATTCTGAACTCTCCTTAGCACATTACTTTAAGAAATCTCTTCCAGTTCAACATATTTATTCTTTTCAGCATGAATACTTGCATTATCAGACTCTACAACAAACCTGTCCTTATAAATAACTTTTTCATTAAATTTGACATTTCTACTTCTGATTATTTTCTGATTTTGACTATCCTAAAATCGATAACCAAATTCATCAGTGTCATATCCAATAAAAGTACATTTTCTAGATTTTGGATCAAGCTTAATCCTAGCATCAGAACTATATGCACATATAAAACACAACTAAATACTTTCAAATGTGAAAGACTTACTTTCTTTCCACTCTAAGTCTCCTCTGGCAGATTTCCATCAAAAGGAACAGAAGGTCCACAGTTGAGTAAGTATGCAACAATATTAATTTCATCAGCCAAGAACATTTTTGGCAGTCTAGAATATGCTTCTAGCACGTTCATTAAGAGTTATGTTCATGCGTTCTATTACCTCGTTGTGTTGTGGTGTTTTGGGAATAGTTTTCTCCATTCTGATCCCATTAATGGAACATAATTCTTTGAACTCATTATCTTCATACTTTCATTCATTATCAAATCTCAAACACTTTATCTTTAAACCTATCTCAATTTATACGATGGCTTTCTACTTCTTAAAAGTGTTATAAACATCAAATTTATTTTTTTAAAAATAAACCCATGCCTTTCTTGTCGAATCATTGATGAAGGTAACATAATATGATGAACCTCCAAAAGATGAAACTGAAGAAGGTCCCCACACATCTGTATGAACAAATTCTAATTTTTCTATCTTGGGTGTTTTGCCAACCTTTGAGAAACTGACCCTTCTCTGTTTTCCAAAGATGTAATTCTCACACAAACCAATATGTCCACTAATTTTATACCTTGCAGTTTTCCTTTAGATAGAAGTGTCTTCATCCCTTTTTCACTCATATGGTCAAGCCTATTATGCAACAGATTTGAATCTTCTTCTGCATCAACAATTGCAGAAGAATTTACGATGTTTGTCGTTATATAGAGTACCCGTCTTCTTTCCACAAGCTACAACCATGACTCCTTTGGTGACTTTCTAGTAACTATCCATGAAAGTTACTGCATACCCTTCGCCATCAAGTTGTCCCACAGATACTAGGTTTTTCTTCAAGCCAAGAACATGTCTAACATTCTGTAACTTTCTTCCAACCCCATTAGGTAATTTAATCTGAACATCTCATTTGCCTTCAATGTTTAGAGGTTATCATCAGCTAAATAAACATTTCCAAATTTACCATTAACATAGTTTTTCATGATTTCTCAGTGTAAGATAGAGTGAAAGGATGCCCCTGAATCCAGGACCCATGAATCAATGGGACTATCAATGCTCAAAATCAGAGTATCAAGGACCTCCTTTGTTGTGACGTTCATCGAATTCTGTTCGTCCTTGTTCTTCCTCCTTGGTGCCTGGCAATCTTTCTTCAGATGACCATTCTTTCCACAGTTCCAACAACTGCCAAAAGGTTTTCTAGATCTCGACTTACTCGTTCTTTTGAAATTTGATCTACCACGGTCTACACTTATTTTAGATGTTCTTCCTCTATTCTTTGTATTCAAAACAAAGCCTAATATTTTCCTTGATTCCTTCCTACGAATTTCTTTACTTAGAATCAAGTCCTGAACATCATTGTATTTGAGTTTCAAGATTCCAAAAGAAGTACTCACTGCAGTTATAGTACCATTCCAACTTTCTAACAAGGAGGATAAAAGAATTAAAGCTCTGGTCTCATCTTCAAATTCAATTCCTACAAAACTCAATTGGGATATAATTAGATTTAACTCGTTTAGATGATTAGTCACAGTCATGCCTTACGTCATATTTAGGTTGAATAATCATCACATCAAATACACCTTGCTAACAACAGAGGGTTTTTTTTTTATACGTATTTGAAAGAGCTGCCATCAGACTTATTGTGGTTGTCTCATTTACTATGTTGAAGGCAACGTTACAAGCTAATGTTAATCGAATAACCTCTAGCACCTGTCTATCAAGAAGATTTCATTCATCTTCTTTCATGCTATCTACTTTCTTTCCTGAAAACGGTTTGTATAAGTTCTTCTGATACATATAATTTTTAATTTGCATCTTCTAGAACCCAAAGTCTAAACCATTGAACTTACTGATATTGACCTTCCTTTTATCTGCAGCCATCACTCCCACTCGAACTTGATTGCTCTGATACCAGTTGTTAGGGATTTACCCTAATCCCAGGATCATGAGAAAACAAAACAAAGCAGAATAAAGATCAAGAACAAAGAACAAAACACAAAAAACACCATATTTACATGGTTCACCCAACTTGGGCTACGTCCACGGAGTCGCTGCAATTTTTCACTATGAATGAAGAACAAAAAGTACAAGACATTTAGTTGTTGTGGCCACCCTCAACATTATACATATAATTAGGGCTATACCATACAAGTGTGAAATTACCATAATCTGGGAAAAGTGTATAGTATTATCAGGCTCCACACTTCCTATCAAGTGCCTGAGTATTGTACTAGGTGGATTGTTGAAACAATGATGTTGTGGAAGAGAATTCAGTGGATATGTGAAATGAGCAAATGCCACAGGCAATCTTAATGGTTGTTGTTGAGTAGGAACTCTTCCAGACTATATACTCGAAGAAAATTGTTGCTTCTGAAAGTTCATGTCTAGGTGGTGATATCACTCAAGAGCAGAATTCCTAGGCTTATCACATATCTGGCAATAGCGATGACTCTTGAACTTACCACATCCTTTGGTGTGTGCAAACTTGGACCCACGTCCTGCACAATCTACACTAAATTATTGTGTTGCAAAAAATACAGAAGCAACAAAGTCTTATACAACAGAAAAAGACTGAGCAAAGAACGACATGACTTGCTGATCTTTAATGAGCAGAAGATCATGTATCTCTAGTACAAAAATGGCCTGTGACCTGGTCCTAATGGCTGTCTTAAACGAGTTGAAGGAGGAGGTAGGCCATTGAGTATATGCAACATAATGTCATCTTTGTCAAGTTGCTAAAAAGGTGCAAAATTGTACTGTTTGTAGATGTCACACAAGAATGTTGGTTGACGATTTTTAAGGTAGCTATAGTCATGCCAAGGTAGAGATTGTTTACAATATGTCACTTTTGTAGTCATAAGGTGTTGATACAATGGTTTTATATGAATTACTTTGAGACCTTTGATAAAAAATTAAATTAATTAATAGACTCGTTTTATTAATAGTTAAGAGATAATTAAAGACCATAAAACTATCTCTTAAACTTATATAAAATTCTTTCTCTTATATCCGAGAGGAAGTAGGGAGGATGGGCACCTCATAAAGGGTGGAGCTGTATCTTTGGTAGATGCTGGACAAGGATAATGACTAAAAAACCTTACAATGACTATAATCATATCAAGGTGGAGATTGTTGAACTATGATTGTGTTTGGATCTGCTGTCACCCAGTGCCTTTAGGGATTTCAGCGGTACACAAACAAAAAACCACTAATTCGAGCGTTTGCTAACTTTTGATATCACCAGGTGATGGGTGAAAGTTAAAAAAGTGTTGGAAGCACAAGCTAGGTAGGGTTGGTTTTCACTAGGCGACAATGCCTTCTATTCTAAGCCGTATCTCTTCGTACCAATAAAAAAAGGCCTCATGACTCCCTTTCTCTTAGGACACCAATCCCTTTCTTCCATTTCTCTCTTTACCTTGCCATTAAGATCTAGAGAAGAAGCTCACCTTGTGTGTTAGTTTATGGTGATGGAGAAAATAAAATTAAATGAAATAATTTGAAATATTAATTTTCTAACTTGATCGTGAATGAGGATTACTCGTGGACCACAGCCCAATCGCCAAAACAATTCCATTGTAGGTATGAGTTCAATTGCAGATGACAATGTCAATCGTGAACACCTTTCAATCACAAACCTTAGACAATCACAACTCACGTGTTCAATCATGGGTCATTAGTTCAATCGCAATAAGTAATTTTTAATCGCGGTTCACACTTAAGTCATGATTTGCTAGTTTTTCAGTTTCTCTTGTTTTCTTCAGTTTTGGAGTTTAGTTAACTAATTCATCCAAGCATAGAAGGAGTCGTTATCACATTTCTTAAAGATAAACAAGGCTTCTCAATAATGTGCAAGGGATTACGGGTAAGTTAATTCCAGGATACAATCTAGCTCAAATGGAGCCCTTGTCTCTCTATGGATTTGCACTCTTCGACAAAAACGAATGATTCCTCACTGTGTTTTTAAAACCTAAAAGTCTTGGGATTTAATTTTATAGAAAATCTGATAGCATAACGACGTTGTAGATTGGTTTTCTCAAAATAGATCACTCAAGAGATGAATGTGATTTCTCTAAAAAAGAATACTGAATCTCAAGAGGATGTTACTCAGTGGAATCAGGTGATCTCCCTCAATAGAGAGTACAGATCCAACAGAGCCTTGGATTCAAGAATTTAAGGGTGTGATCTTCTTAAGGAAATGAGTTGAGTTCAAGATCTATATGCATAGAAAGAAAGAAAGAAATAAGAGAAAAATAAAGAAAATGAAGTACATAGTTTCTTCTTCTTCTTCTTTGTCAGAGATTGTGTCTATAAATCACACAGCAACAATTGTTAGGACTATTTCTTCTTCATCTTCTTTTTTTCTGAGAAAAACCTAATGCCAAAATCTCACAGCTCGTTTGTCTATATATGACCATAATTATAGAGGGAGAGAGAAGGGGGTGTGTGTAACCCTAATCCACTCCCACGCGTCTCTACCAATGAGGAAGGTGGGAGTGATTTAGACGTTATTCATGCTCTCCGTGTAGCTTATGGCAACTATGTTTCTATTTTAGAAATAGGGCTATCATATGCCCCACAATTTTGAAAATATTTCAACATTGCCATTCCAAATAGAGGAAGAAGCTTGACTTTGCCGGCTTGATATTTACATAGGTAGCTAACTCTCTTTCTCTAAAATCTCTCTCTCTCTCTCTCTCTCTCTCTCTCTCTCTCTCTTTGAAACTACACATTGCCGTAAAATATTACCTTGTTGTAATCTCACCTGTTAACGAACTCTTTTTCTCTGAGGACAAACACAAATCAAGAATGGGCTAAAATTTTGTTTCTTTCGTTTTACTTTTATTTTTTAATTTATTTAAACTTTTGTATAAGCCAAAGGTTCTTTATTTTTTGTTCAAAGTATTTAAGTTTTTTAATTTTATGGTGTTCTAATGATTGTGAAAAATATGCTAATGTAGTCTTTTATGAAATGTCTATCATTGTGAGGGATGATACCTTTGATGGGTTGTTCGACACTATAGTGGTTTTTATGACTTTTTTTTTGGCTAATCTCTATAATATTGAATCATGGGATAGAGACTCAACTCAAACAAAATTTATTTACCGAAGTGTTTCATTTGCATGAAACATACACAACCATTACAAATTCCAAACAGAGCTGCTTTATTGGAATAGTTCATTTTCACAAAGCACCCACACTCATTACACTATTCCATTGATGATTCACCAGCTTTGTAGATATATTTATAATGATGTATGAGGGTCAGGCGCCATACAATATTGGCACAGTTCGAGATGTGATTGTTCAAAAGATCTATAACACAGAACATTGATTTATTTATCTTCTTCTTTTATTTTTAGTGTGTTTCTTATATGAACTGTTATTAAGACTATGCAAAAATTTGGTTTGATGTCATTTTTATATTTATTTAATATATACATAAATTCATCTTTTGTTATTAAAGAGTCTAGTCATTTCTTTTTACATTTAATTAGAGGCTAATTATTTTATTTTAAGAAAAATATAATGTAATAATTATGTTTTTAAAAATTATTTTCCAACATCAACTGTCTAAAGTTATCCAAATAGCTCAAACCAATTTTGTTTTCGTACAACTATTTTAAAAGCACCAAACCAAACAATATAATTCAATTCAGCTTGCAGCTTTCACACTGCTACCACAATCATACAACAAGTGCAAGAGCTTTCACACAATGCATCCAACCACCCCCATGTAGAGTGTAGATCTAATGGTTTCCTAATGGTTTCCTAGCATTTTAACACCTATGATAAAAGAAAAATTAATAGACAGTTACCTTTGACTAAGTAGAATTAACATTCCTTTATTAAGAGCTCCCAAGACTGTATATCATAGTTTTTTTACTACCATTTTGATGTGCTTTAAAAATTGAAAAATAAAATAAAAAATAAAAAATCTGCGAACACCTCGTATGCTTTCAACCTTAATAATTCAGAAAAGGTACAAGTAGAAAAGAAAAATAAATCTATACCGTTTTTTTTATTATTGGTATCTATACTGTTTTTTTTTTTTTTTTTTTGGGTGAAAA
>JAOXJP010091785.1:0-14650 GCA_025762735.1 Platanus orientalis | reverse complement strand
CTCTCTCTCTCTCTTTCATATATATATATATATCGTTGCTAATATTTACCCATTAGTTTAATAGTTTCTTTGATATGGCAGGTTTGGGATCTGGAACATAGGCGTATAGCTTGTTGTTTATTGTGGGAGTCCAACATAACTGCCTTTTCTGTGATTTATGGCACCCAGTTCATGTAAAATACTGGCTTAAAATGTTTGCTGAATCAATTTCTAGTCAACTACTAATTGGCTGGAAATGTAAGGGAGAACTTCGCTAATGTTGTGTAACACTTCTTCTCTGTTGCTACATACAGGTATGTTGGAGATGAATATGGGTTGGTATCCGTATTAAAGTTCAATGCTGAAGAAGGAAAGCTTTTGCAGTTGCCATATCATATTCCTGCAAATTCTATAACTGGTAGTTTCCCTTCTTGCTTTGTAACTGGTACTTATTACTGCACTTCCAATTAATCTCTCTTATTCCATCTGCTAAAGAAAATGTTCTTAATTTCTTGTTCAATTAATCATTTGATATGTAATTCTTTACAGCGAATGCTCAAATGTAAATAAGATGCACACAATTTCGAATAAACTTCGCATACATATAGGATAATGGCAGCTAATACATTAGGACCATATGGTATCCCAATGGAGGTTTGGAAATGCATGGGAGATTAGGGGTTATCCTTGTTAACTAAGTTGTTCAACAAGATCATTAGAACCAAGAAGCTGCCGGATCAATGGAGGAAAAGCATTGTGTTGCCTATTTATCATGACAAGGGAAATATTCATAGTTGTACCAATTATTGTGGGATCAAACTATGGGCCATAACAATGAAAATTTGAGAGAGTGATTGAGCAAAGACTAAGACATGAAAGTAGAATATTATAAAATTAGTTTGGATTTATGCTTAGGAGATCAACAGTTGGAGCTATATTCTTACTTTGGCAACTGATGGAAGAGTTTGGGGAGAAGAAGATAGGTCTCTTGCCATGGCCTTTATTGACTTAGAGAAAGCAGATGGTGGGTTACCATGAGAGATCATTTGGTGGATTTTGTAAATAAAGGGGTCTCAAGTATATTGACTTAAAATGGAGCAGTAACTAGTGTTATAGGAACTAAGGAGGAGTTGAGTGAGTTTTCGACCACAGTAGGTTTATACTAGGGGTCAGCATTGAACCTGCATTTGTTTGCATGAGTGGAATAGGCATATAGAGGTGGAGGTCCCATGGTCTGTGTTGTTTTCTAATGATATAATTTTGATTGAAGAAACTAGAGGGGGTAAGTGTCTAGTTAGAATTATGAAGGGATGTTTTAGAATTCAAAGGTTTTAAGATAAACCTAAGACAGAATATGTGGGATGCAGCTTTAGAAAAGTAGGAGTAGGAACAAGAAAGTATTTAAGATTGATAACCAAGAGGTATACCCCTGAGTGACCATTTTCATTACCTTGGTGCAATTGCTAATAATGAGGGAGAGATGAAAGAGATCATCGTGCTCATAGAACCAGAGTGGGTGGATGAAGCGGATAGGTGCTTTGAGAGTGCTGTGTGATTGATGCTATCAGCAGAATATTTTGGTCTAACAGTCTCTTTACATAGTCAGCAAACCATCCCAAGTCAACTTGGATTCTTAGCAGTCCAAATGACAGCCATTTAGGCCTTGTTGAGAAATTCAAGGGACAAGATGCAAGACCCCTTGCAAAAGAGCTCAAAATTCCTTTTTTTTAGTTATGAAATGGGCCTTCCGAGGCCCAATACATAATTCCCATCTATTCTAACAGCCAACCGGTTGATTCTGCACAGTAAGGGACTCAAGGACATGAGGAAACCTAGCTTCCCAAATCAGGTCCCCAAATAACTCCAATTAGGCTCCATTCGAATCATAATCGTGGCATGGACATTACTTAATAGCTTGGGTCACCATAATGAAATGCTTTCTCCAATAATAGAGCGCACTAGTATGTTTCTCATGGTCCGAAACTTCTATCCTATGGTCAAATTCTGAACTGCAGGGCCAGATCAATTTGAATTGGGCAGAGAACCATTGAAAAATCCTACCTGTGGATGCGTTGTATCATGGCACAGTTTTTCAGAATTTTTCATACTTTTTGGTGGTCCATAATTATCCATGAAAAGTTGGATTATGACCCTATGTCCAGCCAACCAAATGAAATAATGCTGTCCCACATTGTGCACTTTATGTCCACCTAGAGGGTCTCTCTTTCTCTCACCCATATATAAGAAGCCTTTGGAGAAAAGAAGAGAAACAAGAGAAGAAGAGGAGAAGAATATGAAGGGAGAAAGCTCCTATAAGAAAGGCCTCTTACCTCTGTAGGTGTTGATGTATATGGGAGTACAATATGTAAGGGTATACTTGTATATTGGTATATAGGGGCATACTTGTAAATATTCCCTTGTATTGTATTTCCTCTTTTGAATATATGCCAATATGTATGAGAGTGTACTTCCATAAGTTTTTCCCTTCTCTACTTTCTTCTTCTTCTTCCCTTCTTCTGCAAACCCGAACA
Organism: Platanus orientalis; assembly: GCA_025762735.1. NCBI lineage: Eukaryota > Viridiplantae > Streptophyta > Magnoliopsida > Proteales > Platanaceae > Platanus > Platanus orientalis. Next base: position 12,140 of record JAOXJP010091785.1, on the reverse strand, counting down.
TCTTGATCACACCACTACACTAATCTACCGTAAGTGCTCCTTTACTTCAATGGTGTTGAAGTATATTAATTCTTGTATCTCCTAACACCTTGAGGTTTTGAGAGAGTTGGTTAGTTCACTGTCAACATGGTATCAGACGTGGTTAGGTCGTGAGTTCGAATCCCGGTGGAAGTATTTTCCCGGATGTAGTGTTGTGCCTGTGTGGACTCGCGCTTGTCTCCCCAAGTGTGTTCCCAAGAGAAAACAGTGTTCCTCCTGAGGAGGTGTGTTAAAGTATATAAATTCTTGTATCTCCTAACACCATAAGGTTTTGGGAGAGTTGGTTAATTCACTGTCAACAAATGGTTAGGTTTAATTTTCTATAGTATTCTTAATTCTCTTAATTCTCTATAATTTCTGTGAGTCCTTGTCCATACATGATACACAACTCATGGATTCACCCAAAACCATGAAACAAATGGTTTTGGTTGAATCCATGTGGCCTTGTAGATGATGTTGCTTGGGTTATTTTGATTTGTGTATCTAAACATAGGGTGGATTAGTTTGATAATCATATGAGCATGCTGCTATTTTCTTTTGATTTGAATAAACTGCAGAGGGTTTCTTTTCTGAGTTTTCTCTTTGCTGTTTTGTATGATTTCATTCGATTTTGAGGCTGTTTTTGGGTATATTAGAGAAATCAGATCCCATAGGATCGAGCCAAAATTGGAGCAGAAAATACCGGTCCAGTTCAATTTAGGGTTTGACTGTTCAAGAACAGCCTAACCACAGGGTTCATCCCGTCGAACAGCATGACCCTAGCGTCCGCTCTAAGGAACAATCGAATTACAAGATCCGACTGTTCAAGAACAGCCAAACCCTGTGTATGGCTGGGCAGTCTATCTTCATTTTTGGGTGAGGCTCCAACTTCGGGAATGATTTAAGTGCCTAGGGTGGGATCTTCAGATCTGACTTTCCGTATCAAATCGATTTAACTCAATTTCACTCCAATTTGATCTTTACCTCTCATGGTTGTATGTGCTGTTCATTATGTATATGGTTCTCTTTATTGTTTGTAATTATATATATATATAAACACGGTTCGAAGTTTCGGTTTCGGTTTAGGTTTCGATCCCCATGGAAATGGAAGCGTATTATGGAAACCATGGAAACATATCGGAAACCATGTAAAAATATGCAAACCATGGAAACTTTATGAAATATTGGAAACATTGGATGAAACTTCAAGAAATGATAGAATAAACACTAACACACCTATATGTATCATTACATCATCTATGATGGTTGTTGAGAACTAATACCCTCATTACATATGCATAAGAAATAAAAAATATATACTGTAAAATGTGTGAGAAAATAGAAAAACACGAACTATATGTTTTCTTATGTTCTCTCTTATTTACTATACATATATTTTTAATAATTTTTAGTGTTTTTATTTTTTAATAATTAAATAAAATATAGAACTCTTTTTCAGGATAAATACCATCTTTTAGAATTATGTAGATCTTGTATGCTTATATCATATATAGTAATCAAACCAAATCATGTGCATTTGGTTTGATTTTCTAATTTTTTTTATTATTTACTAATTTTTTATTCTTAATTTTAAAAAAAATCCAACTCCATGAACATGGAGATTGGGTTGTAACATGCAATATGTAAAAAAATCTAGCCTTAAATGAGTTATTAATTGGGATTGACTAAAGTTTTTGATTTCGATTATCCGAAGTGAAATCGCGGTTTTTTATCAAATGGACTCAAATGGGGGAGATTATCTCTCCAACTCTCTTTCTTCATTCTTTGATGCTTTGGGAATTGCACTCATGTTTACAAGGAATATGCCTAAGACTTTTTGATCTGATGCCATTCAAACAACCACCTACCTCATGAACAGGATACCTTTACGTGTCATCTTTTTAAAATCTTTTATGGAAGTTCTATCACCTCGAACTCCTTTGTTCTTTCTTCCCCCAAAAACATTTGGGTGTATTTGATATGTGCACATATCTAAATCTGATCGCACCAAGCTACCCTAAAGCACTTAAGTGTCTTTCTGGGTTATGGTGTTGATCAAATAGCGTCTAAGTGTTTTCACCTACTTAACCTCAGGAAATTTGTTTCTTGGGATGTGACATTCTTTAAGTCTTTTCCCTTCTTTTCTTCGTGTAAGACATTTCTTCAGGGGGATAGTTCAGGTGAAGAGTTCTCTTCTTCCACAATTTCATTTCCTGTTCGAGTTCTTTCATTTCACTTTGATAGTAATGGTATTAGTAGAAAGGGGGAGACTGGATTTAAAATATACACTTGAAAAAAGAAGTGAGGTGATTCAGATCAATAAGAGCAAGATGGAGTTGAAGAACATCAAGAAGGCATCCCAATCAACAAAGTGACCAGAATCCTCATGTACCCATTCACTTCTTTGGATTCAATTCTCGAAAAAGGTAGCATGCCTCTCCCTTATATGGTGGATGATTCTGACATACCTATTGCTCTCCAAAAGGGTGTTAGACCATGTACTCAACATCCCATATCAAACTTTGTCTCTTATCATGCTTTATCTTCTTTTTTTCGAAACTACGTTGTTTCCTTGTCTTTAGCCACCATTCATCGTAGAGTATCAAAAACTTTAACACAACCCCAATGGAAAACTGTTATGTAGGAGGAGATGAAAGCTCTAGAAACGAAACAAACATGAGAATTGGTTGATCTCCTAAGAGGAAAGATGACAGTTGGATGTAAGTGGGTTCATTGTGAAGCATAAACCTGATGGGTCAGTTGATAGATACAAGGCATGCTTAGTTGCGAACGGATATACATAGACATTTGGAATTGATTACCAGGAGACCTTTGTTCCCATGGCAAAGATGGATTCAGTTCGGGTCCTAATCTTACTTGCTACAAATCAGAGATGACCTCTACTCCAATTTGATGTAAAGACTGCATTTTTACATGGAGACCTTGAAGAAGTGGTGTACATGAATATACCACCTGGATTCCAAATGTCAGGCGCATAAGGTAAAGTATGTAGGTTGAAAAAGACACTTTATGGCTTAAAACAGTTGTTAAGAGTGTGGTTTCAAAAATTCCTAGCAACAAGGACTACAAATGGGTATAAACAATGCTAGACCCATCATACATTGTAAAAGAATAGATAGAAGGGTAACAACTCTTATTGTGTATGTGGATGATATTCTGATTACTAGCAATAAAGAAGTGGAAATAACATAGTTTAAGATAAATTTAGCAAGGGAGTTTGAAATCAAGGACTTATGAATGATGGGACGTAAGCCATGTGCTACACCCATTGAAGTAAATTATAGACTGAAAGAAAGTGACAATGAGAGGTTGATTGATGCGAGTAAATATCAACAACTTGTTAAACGTCTCATCTACTTGTCCCTAACCAAACCTGACATAGCTTATGCAATGGGTGTGATTAGTCAGTTTGTGCATGCTCCCACTCAGGCGCACATGGAAGCTGCATACTGAGTTTTGAAATACTTGAAGGGGTGCCTAGGAAAAAGAATTATGCATAAGAAGTATGATCATCAGATAGTAGTTGTGGCAACATTTTCAGATGTAGATTGGGCCGGTTCCTTGACTAACTGAAGGTCAACCTCTGTGTATTGTTCCTTTGTTTAGGGTAGTCTTGTTACATGGCACAACAAAAAGCAATCGGTAGTTGTGAGCTCTAGTGTTGAAGCAAAATTTCGTTCTATGGCCAATGGAATTTGTGAACTCTTATGGTTGGAGAGAATTGGGTTTTCCTGTGAAGGTTTCAATCAATCTCTTTTGTGACAATGAGGCAGCCTTAAGCATTGCACATGATTCAGTACAACACGGTAGAACAAAGCATGCGGAGATTGATTGACACTTTATCAAGTACCATATCAAGTCTGGTTGTATTTGCATACCTTTTGTTTAGAAGAAGTATCAACTTGCAGATATCTTCACAAAGGGATTAAGTGTTTAGTTTTCATATATTGTAGACAAGCTTGGAATGATAGATATCTTATTCACCAGCTTGAGGGGAGTATTGAGATACATTACATGGAGTATAGTATTGTCAAATGTATTATATACATGTATGTGTATGGTATACCGTACATTGTGGTATACCATCTCTCTACAAATAAATAAATAATTCGTCTAGAGAGAATTACACTCTCATATGATTCCCAATATTCTTCTTTTCTCTTTTTCTCTTTTTCTCTTCTCCTCTCTCTCTCATCTCTCTCTCTCTCTATTCTCAGTCGAATACCTCAACTTCATCCATACATACATATAATGAGTGTAGCTAAGATGGAGATGTGGGATGGATGAACAGCAAAACTAGAAAGGATAGATACAAAAAGAAATGCATTGAGAACGTAAGGTTAGCACCAATAGGTGACAAGATGAGGAAAAGTCAATTGAGATGTTTTGGTTATGTGCAAAGAAGACCAATGACTAGATCAGTGAGGAGTGAGATCGTGCAAGTTGAAGATGCTCAAAGGACAAGGGGAAGGAAAAAAATGACTTGGATTGAATTAGTGGAGAAATATATAATTGCAAAGGTTACTAAAGATGTGGCCCTAGATAGAGTGGAATGACGAAACAGGATTGTTGTAGGTGGCCCCAAGTAAATGGGATAAGGCATCGTTGGGTTGAGTTGAGTTGATTGTATAGGATAATGCTAGGTGCATGGAGAATAACAAGAAGAAAAAATAGAAATGATGGAAAGGAGGGTACCTTCTGTGCACATATGCTTTATGCACTTAAACCAAGACCTGGAAAATTAACTAAGAGGATGAATAATATATAAGAAATTTGAGTATTTCGCAGGTTGGGCATATGTGATTCATTGCGAATTGGTTCCCTCTTAAATGAGTCACTTTTCTTCTCATTTTTTTTTCTTTTGTTTTTTTATTGGGGAGGGGGTGTTAAAGTTGGGTTCTAAGCCTGATTATGTTTTTCATTTTTTTTAATGTTTTAAATGAATTTAACTACCAGAATAGAAATTGTTGCTGGGGAACATAATAGAAATTGTCAAGATTAGTCTGATCATTTACAGTTTTAAGAAGCTGAAGATTGTTCCAAAGTACTGTTTTACATTGATATTTTCCGTCTTTTGCTGTGGTCCATCAAGGCCCCAACCATTCTTCTCACACTCACAAAACCTAGTTATGCAATGAGGTACCTCACACATGAATCGTACACCAAGTGTGAACCTAAAGCTTCTTTAATTTATTCATTACTTTGGTTTTCTTTTTTTCTTTTCTTTTTTTTTTTTTTGAAAATGAACAATAATTATTAGAAAAGAGGAAAATTTGCAAAAATAGTATTAGGAAAGAGTTCTCTATATACAAGTAATTGAATTTACAACCACTCTTGACGCCAACTGATCTACACATGTTTGTGTATGAACAAAAACTTAATCTAGAAATCCTTCAAAGTTGATGTTATTTGAAACTCCAGGCTAGTATGATGAGGTCTTGATTCTTGTCAATACGCATGTTTTGGGTTTGAATTAGCCAGTTTTAGAATATGAGGGAGGTATTCTATATCGTTACATGTAAGAACACCAAGGCAAACATCTCATAAATGGGAAGTTTTATGTCAATATGCATTAAAAGTGGAACTTTGAAGCATGCAATTGCTTAATCTTGATTTCCTGAGTCCTGACTTTCTACTTGTAAATGCTTATAAGATGATTATTTTTTTTAACGGATATCAGTTGGACATTTCTTATGTTGGATTTTAGAATATGCTTGTAGCTGTAGTTGTTTCAATATCTAATTTAATATCACATTTTTGTTCTATGTCACAGAAGCAGCTGGGATTTCAATACCCATTCATCAACCGATTGTTGGAGTTCTTGCCCAACCTTGTACTTCTGGGAATAGGCAAGCTATAAGAAGTGTTTAAAGTTTTTCTTCATGTCATACATTCTAGAAGTATATGGATTATGTATTATAAATTTGAAACAGCATTTGGTGGCAGTTACTCTTTCACATCTAGATTTTTTAACTCCTTTATGCCAGTTTTCTTGTTCATGAGATGGAGCTACTACATTTTTTGCACCTGTTGATTTTTCCAGTACCAACGTGCTGACCAACCAGATGGTGCTCTTGTAAAGAATTGGGCGAGGTCTATTGGGGGATAAGGCCATTTGGGGGTGGTGCTTGGGGATTCCTCATCTCCGCTTCAGCTCCTCTTTCTTGCTTTCTTCCCCTTCTGTATATTCTCTTTACATTTTTTATTTTTTTATAAAAAATTTTCTCATAATATATATATATATATATATATATATATATATATATAAATTTATCATTATAAATGGGAATAATTTTTTTGAATAAATTGATGAAGAGAATGGTTAGAAAAAATGCATTTGTTGAAGTGAATGCATCTTATGTTCAACTTTCCAGGTCCCTTCATCTAATAATATAAACTGTTTAGTATTATTGAAATTGCATGAGTTCACTTGGTTACATGCAGTAGATATTGCTGACATTCTATATCTTGAAGATGTTTATGCATGCTAATTGATTGTGTGGATATTTGAATAAATCTCCCTTGTTAACTTATACTGGTTCTCAAAAATAGATATGTGCAAGCTTTTTGGATCTCACTTGTACAAGTTAGAAGTGTATAAAGGGGGTATCTTATATGTTTTCAAGGATATGATTGGGATTACACCATTAACCCTAATTTTATACTTAATACATACTGACTATATGGAGTGAAAAGATACTTCATACATTTTTCTCATTCTTTCTCTTTTTCTTCTTTATAAAACCTTAACATCTTTTAAATACTTCTAATTTACGGATGAGTAACAAAAAAGAACCCATATTCGTATTTGATGGGAATCATGTGCAACATCCAAAGACCTACCAAAGAAGGCCTAAAATTGTCCATATTTTAATATGGTAGTACTATGACAATATGGGGCCCACTTGTGAATTGGAATGATGATGAGTGCGATTGAGCAGTCCTATAGGTTCCTTCGATACCCATGTTGCATAAGTTAAAAGTTTACTATGGGGGGTAACAAGATTTATGGGTAACTAGGGTTTTTTGTCACTTAGTGGCATTATTGTAAATATCAGTGAATCTAAAGGGCAGTGTTAAGGGTTTAAACTATAGCTGGTCGCAGGAGGATCTTTGGGATATTATTTGATTTTATTTACTTTATGTTCTTAGTAAGTAGTAGTAGGGAATATTGGGACAGATTCTAATTAGCTTTAATGTTTTTTTAAAAAACTAGTACTTTTTATAGTAGGTAATGATTCTAATCCTTTTTTTAGAAGGTTGCTAAGCAGGAAAGTTTCTAATAGAGCTAATGGAAAGCCTCTATAAAAGGGTTAAACGTGGGGAAGAGATTATGACTTGATGAATACAGTTTTTTCTCTCAAAATGTGATTGCTTCTTAGGTGTGATTGTCTAGTTCTTCTTCTTCTTTGTCTTCTTATTCTTCTCCTCTTCAGTTTTCTACCACTGTTATAGCAAGTTGCTTATATTTTATGCCATCTCTAGTCTTTGGTTTCATCAACTAAATACAAGGTGCCCAAATTGAAGACTTTATATTCAGCCTACATTCACCTATAATGTTGAAACCCCTTTGTCCTACATTCGGTTTGGTGGTTGCTTATACTTTATTGCTGATGTTTGTTTATCATCTGTCATAGAGGTGATTTTTTTGGGTGTTTTGCTTGTAGTACTACTGGTAATTGTAGTACTATGTCTGCCTTTGCACATACATGTACTCATGTGTATGTTTTACATTCATCTACTCTTTATCCTTTGGAGTCCCACCATGGATTGTTGATTTTTTTCTAGTAAAGAAAAAGTAAGATTGTTGATGGTTCTCTTTCCTCCATCTTTAGGAAGGGAGGTGTTAATATTCCGCTAACAATGATTTTTTGTCTATTTTAGAAGTCCCTAATTTGTCCACTAGTCGTATCCCAAAGCATGTGAATTGCATCATTTGTATGTAAGGACTTGTATTTGGGGGTGACTTCAGCCATCTCAGAAGCACATCAACCTAAAAGCTTTAGTATTTTAGTACTAATAAGGATCCAATGTATTGTGTTATCATTTGGGCCATTTATCTTTTCAAACTTCTAGAAGTTTATTTCTTAAACTTGTTTTCTTCTTCAGTTTGGTTGTTCAGTGTGGGGTTTATGAATTTGCTAAACATTGGTGTAATTTTTATCCATGAAGTCTAAATAAAAGAGATGCTCCTTTTTTTATAGTGCATATTGATGCTTAGGACCATAGAGTGGTTTAAAAACTCGAATCGTTGGACCAAAACGTCCAGGCCCAAAATCGGTCTGGGATTAATCGTTCGGTCCGAACCAAAAAATTATGAAAAAATTCTTAAAAATTTCTAATATTCTTATAATGTTTTTTATGAAATGTTTGAATGAAAAAACTCAATTTTAGATATATTAGGTGTATCATACATGAATACACACTGTTTCAAGTATGTATAAAGATTAAAATTGTACATTTCATAAGAAAACATCCAATATGATTATTTCTAGTGTATAAAAATCAAACAATACATAAGAACAAACAAATAATGATGAAAAACATAAACATACCTAACATGGTATCAAAACTTCCACCATAAACGTTGCAGTGGATCAAGAACATAATCATCATCAGAATCTTGGCGATACTTTTTTTTTATTTTATAGGTAAACATTAGTGGTTAATTTATTAGTAGATGAAGACGGGTTTTGAACCTAGGTTTGTGGTACAACACCCACAGACTTTACCAACTTAGCATGCTGGCATACTCATGCACGTATGGAGATGGCGTTGCACGTGGCTTATTGGGATTGAAGTGAAAGCTCGTAAACTCTCCAAAATTGTGTTCTTGAACAGGCTAAGGCTCATCCCACCTTGTAGATGGAGGAAGAGGAACTAGGTCTGGACTTGGAACATTAAGATGCCGACGATGTCGATGGCTATGACTGCCAAGAACTTGACTTTGACGCTGTAGCTCCAAGGCCAAATGCTACAAATGAATCTGATGATGGAACAATCACTGAATATAGTGGATGTATCTGAGGAATTGGGACACCATGCTCTTTAAATCCAAATTGCATCTGTGGTGGACTTGGTGGTGGATAAGATTGGCTAAAGCTAGACTCGTCAACATTCCCTCCAAACTACATCTAAGGTGGGAAAAAAATCAATAAATGGTTGTGATACATAAGACTGGCTCGAGTTGCCAACGTTCTCTTTCAACTGCATTGGTGGTAGAAAAAAATTCATAAACTGTGGTGGATAAGACTGACTACGAGAGCTGGACTTGCCAACATGCTCACTAAACTGCATCGGTAGTGAAAAGAAATCTATATATGGTCGTGGACGATACTGGTTAGTAGAGCTCAACTCATCAGCATGCCCCAGTTGATCATATGAGTGACGGTGGCTACCATCATGTGAGAATGATCCAGTACCACTCACATCCATGGAACGTAATTGTTCCTCCACATCATCAGTGTATCCATGTCTATGTTGTCACCTACTATAAGTAGAACCACTGGATCATTGACGCTGAGTCGGTGAAGATTGAATGCCATGATAGTATCTTGTGTAGATACAAATCTGGAATCATACTTTGTAAATCCACACAGAGTCGAAGATCCACCAACAATAATCGGATCACCTGCACCAACACCAACACCAGCGCTACCACCACCACCATCACCATTAGATCCAATCTCTCTAGTAGCAGTCCCCCCTACAATACCATTGCCACTCACACTTGTTACATCATCTCTAGTTGCTTCATCGCCCGCATAAACATCATGTGTATAGAATATAGCATGGGTCTCTACATATATGTCATCATCATCATCATAATGCCTGAAACTAGAACGTGCAACAGCAGTATCGTGTTCATCCTCTTCTGCCAATGCCTTTTCAAGCCAACCTTTTTCTTGCCTATCAAGCAGTGGACCCTCCAACTCAAGTCTAAGGCTTCAGTGTGTCATTATCTTCAAATATGTGGCTTAAGTCAATTGGGCTGTAATAATCATCATGCTTGGATTTGTTATTCACTGCGTTTCTTATTTTCAACTAGATGTTGTAATGAACATAGACTAGTTTGTGGAGGTTTTTCATTTTCAACCGATTCATTGTTCTTGAGTGTATGAAATTAAATGTACTCCAATTCCTCTCACATCTTGAAGAGGAGCACGTCAGACTGAAGATTTTGATTACAATGTCCCTTAGCTCGGGTGCATCTTCTCTATAGTAATCCTATTAGTCAACTGTACATTACAAAAAAAATATAAAGTTATTAGGATTTCATATGAACGTAATTCTTTAAAAATGCTATATTATATGATTATATAAACAAAACTTGGAAGACATGTCTACCAAGTGTGCTGAGCCAGCTTCGAGGCAAACTCTCCATTCATATCTATGAAATCTTGTAACTACATTCATTACGTTAAGAAGGAAATCAGTCAACTCATAAATCTCATAATATCAATAAAATATAATAGTACTTGTTTTATACATTTATCTTGTTTGATTAAATTAGGCTCAATCTTTTAATTGTATTCTTCATTCCAAGTTTTAACTCATAATGTGTTGAGAGTCCCTTGTTATATTGCATTGCGGGATTTAAAAAATAGGCTGTCACACAATCATCAAAGAATTTTTATCAAAACTAATACATTGTAAGAGAGATTATTTATTACCTGTTGCATGCAAGTCATTATGGAGTGTGTTATCCTATATTGCATTAATGATTTCTCAATACTTATTGTAACTACATAGTAGTTTTTGTCTGATGGATTCATTTGCCCTATCAATTGCCTCATATATAACTGCCATTGTGGGTTTTTTTTTAACTTGGTCTATAATTTTTAGAATATGTACCAAAGGCCCCATCACTTTGCATAATTCGTCTACCTTATTCCAAAACCCATGTGTGAGGACTATGTCAGACACATCTTCTACCATACGCTTCTTTTTCCTATCATTAATGCCCAATGCTGCCAAGAATCTAAAGTCGGTGAAACATTTCTACAATTGGGCCTTGTACCGAATGAGGCTCTTCAATGCCATGTGTTCTGTGGCAAATCTAGTAATCCCAAGGCGCAGTAAGTCATGTCTCTTTGTATATGACCTCAAAATATTCACTGCCCAGGTACTATTGTAAACAAAAGAGGTTATGGTCCTCTCTCTTGCAATTGTTTCACGTATTCTTTTTGATTTCCCAATATCCTCTGACATCAAATCAATGCAATAGGTAGCACATGGAGTCCAATAAAGATGTTCCCTCTTACTCATCAGCATCTTTCATGCAGTCTTGAAACTTACTTCATTGTCCGTTACAATCTGGACAACATGATTCCCCCCAATCTTATCAATCACCTTATCCATAAGCTTGAATATGTATTCCTTCGTCTTCTTATGTCCTGTCGTGTCCACCGACTTGTGGAATATCATATTGTAGTTTAAATATACCATGAAATTAATCAATGGCGTTCTGGTTTTTTATGTTCACCCATCACAGATAATAGTGTATCCATACTTAATCCATTTTTTTTATGTAACCCACAAATATAATCATTCAACATTTCAACCTTTCAACCTAGAAACATGATACTCAATTGGTAAGGTGTGGGGACTCTAATCCTAGGACCGTGCTCTTCAATGGTATCCATCATAGGTTGAAATAAGTCAGCTTTTGATATATGCCATGGGATGTCATTAGCCACCATTCACTTGCATATACTTTGGCCCACTTCTTCAAAGGACTTCTTGTTAAACATGTCCTTTAACCTCTTTTTCTTATTTCCAGATTTCATATAGGTTCTAGTGTCTGTCATTGTTGCATCTGTATCTTTAGTCCTTCTCAACTGTTTTTTTGCTCGTACAGCCTCCCTCTCAAGATCAATGGGATTATCTCTCATGCTCCCATATCCAAGGTTCAAAATATCGTTATCACGACTCGTGTCGCGGACCCGAGATATGGGTACGTCTTGCGTATCGTAGCTTATCGCAGAGATACAGCGTTTAAAACCGAGAGACGGGTGAAATATTGGTCAAATGAAGGAATTTTGATTTGAAACTTTAGGATTTGATAGAATAATCACTAATTCACACTTAAGAATCATTAA
>JAOXJP010091774.1:0-14650 GCA_025762735.1 Platanus orientalis | reverse complement strand
TGTCGGGGGAAAGATGAAGCATCCTCTTCTTTCTTCGTCTCTGCAATTTCGTTCAGGTATGTCTTCTCTCTCTCCTCTCTCTCCGACAATCTCAACGTCTCCTCTTCGATCTATAAACAGTAGAAACCCTAACACGTCGTGCGAACTAGGGGACCATGAGATAATCTTCAGTGGGACGAAATGCGACAGCTTAAGGTTTTCTTCGAATCTGGGGTTTCGGCTCTGATTAGAGCTGGCTTTCTATTATTCTTCTTCGAGGAGGGCTTGAAATCATGCTGTCGAACCATCTTCAAAACGCTATTGAGACGGTGAAGCTCGCTGGTCTTGATTGCCAAGTTCGGAGGAAGCTGAAGCACATGATGAAGCGGACTTCACAAGGGACTAGATTATGAAATCATCGAGAATTATGCTTACAGGAAGAATATGTGAAGTTTCTAGTGTTCTTCACAAAATTCATGGGATGATTTTTTTTTTTTAATTTATTAATCAAATTTTGTATTAATTCTTGATTTTTTTTTTTTTGGTTCACAAAAATGCTCTAGTGTGACCATGACCAACTTGACCCACATATCTGCCGGCCATTGAGTACATCACCAGCTTATTGATTTGATACTATTGTGGAATCATAATAACATAGGTGGCCTACTCACCTACAATTGAATCTCTGTGACTTCATAGTCATTTTGAAATCTTTTTTGGTGTGTGAACTTGTAAAGTAGCAACAACCCTTCCCTCCTTTACTACATTTTGTTCAACAAAAATTTTAATATCAAACATCATAGCCCAGAATTAGTTCACATGGGTATCATCCATTTTTTATCAATCAGTAGTCCATTGCTTGAGAAGGGCAACTAAAATTTCAGGAAACATGGTGTACCCACAAGCATTCTCTGATTTCAGAACATATGATTAATACAATCTTTTTTCTATAACAAACAACTTATCTTGAAGGTTACCTGTCAATCAATCAATTGGTTTTAAGAAGGATATTTTATTGGTACTGCTGTGTTCAAGGTTCCTCTATCAAGAGCACCAACTCGAAGGCAGTGGGACAAAAATCACCCAGGTCTCAAACTAGAGTAAGGTTCCTCTATCTATGGAACTTTTATTTGATATATTTATATAAGCTCAATGTTAGATGGTTTAGGCATTTTTGAAGGCTGTAATTTTTTTAAAGTTTTTTTTTTGCTGCACTCGGTTTAAGTCTTAAATGAGAAAAAGGTTCACTTCCTTTCATGTGTTCTTCTTTGTTCCCACTGGGTTTGCTGATAATTTGTTTTATGTAACTTCTTGTGCTATATATGGTAAATAAGCTAAAGATCAGAGATGGGTTTTCTTGATTTCCCTTTTTAAGTCTTTTTATTTCTTTGTTTTGCTCAAAACAAAGAAATGGGATTTCATTATGCATTTGCGTGGTGGCATTACTAGATCTAAATTTTAGACAGTTTGTTATTATTCTGTTGATGAACTAAATTGGACCAAATTCTGATGAAGGTGCTTCATTAGTAGATCATTAGCTGATGGGCCAAACATGTGAAGCAGATATTAAGCTTTGACTAAATTTCAAGAAAATCTCCTATCAATCTGCACTGTCCTAAATTTTAGACAGTTTGTTATTATTCTGTTGATGAACTAAATTGGACTAAATTCTGATGAAGATGCTTCATTAGTAGATCATTAGCTGATGGGCCAAACATGTGAAGCAGATATTAAGCCTTGACTAAATTTCAAGAAGATCTCCTATCAGTCTACACTGTCCGAGAGTTAGAAGTGCTAATCTGTAGCACATTAATTGCTGCCCAAAGTTAAGTAATCAGCCCTTGTAGTACTATCATCTGTGGACTGCTGATACAACAGAGAACTAATGATTTATTACTAGAAAAGCCTTGTGATGCAGCATGCATGTAGGTTAGTGTGTGTGTGCAGGAGACAAGAATAAAATTGCTAAGAGTAAATAAGAAAAATAAGCAAGATTCCTACTCGCAAGTCCACATGCTAATTCAAGTGATTCTTTAAGTTAAATTCATGATGCTTGTTAGGAGCTTAAGTCTACAAAGTACTAAAAAAGATTATACCTAAGTAATATGAGAAGATCACCAACTATTTTTAAAGATTAATAAATTGCTGGTTGCTGTCCAAAATTCAGATGGTGATAAAGTGATGACAAAATGAACAAAACATGTCTAGCAATGGGGAAACAGCTAATACTTAAGGGATTTAGCATGGGTATACGGAAAACAAGGTTTAAATAAAATCGAGGGTGAAAAGAAATGCTAAAAGGCTGGCGACATATTCATAAGATGGGTCCCACAGTTCACAGCCATGAACCACAACAGGTCAACAAGTCCACTATTTAAGGGTTTCGGAAAAAAAAAAGGGTGTATTTTGATAGTACAGAACCTGTTTGGATGTAAGATTGCTTGCTAATGCCTTATGGAGTATGTTCCTCCATCCAAAGAGCAGAGAATGTGCCTGGAACTGGTATTTAGTAAGTGACTCAAGAAATCTGCCTAAACTGACTGTGCCGCCAGCCTTGGAGTTCAATGGATGAGTTCTCTATGTAGGAACCAGATTCGGGAAGGAGAGGAGTACCTCTGTGGTTGCCCAAGGGTTGTTCTAATCCTGTATGAATACCTTCTGCAGAAGCTTTTGTATATAAGAGATATAAGAGATCTCGTGAAGTCCCTTCAACATAGTGTTTTAACACCTGGGGTTCTGAAAATCAGCTCATAAAAGATTCATGTGACCAAATTTTCAGGGGGTATAACCGGCAATGATGTCACCCAGGGATACCTTATACCCTCACAAGATGGCTTGGATCAATTCCTTTCTGTCGGAGAATGGTGGCTGTAATCGTCAAGTAGTGCTTCAGTTCTGTTCACGCCTGGGTATGAGAAATCATACTGCAACTCTCTTAAATCAAAGGGCTGAAGTTAGATGGCTGTATGGGATGGATCATACAGCTCCAAAGATGCTTGATGTTGGTTCGAACTCCACTTTTGGGAAACTGAGGTAATGTTGATTCTTATGCAAATAATCACTTTCAGCACTTGAGAAGTTCTGGAAAATTTTATGATAAGAAAAGAATATGAAGGGGGAAGAAGATCCTTTAACCCAAGGGGAAGGGAGTGGCCTCCACCACTAGCGTTAAATTAGGTGGTGGCTTAGACCCATTCCAGGGTTTTGAGGATTTTTAACCTGTAAGCATAGAAGAAGGAAGAAGAAACCATGAGCAAACCGTGAGCAATGAAGCCTTTCTTTTTATTCAAATTTGACTACCCCAAAAAGACCTGGTCGTGGGCTCTTTATGGAGAGTCTCACGGCTAGGTAGGTTACAAATTAGAAACTTGGACTAAAATAGCCTCTCTCTTATTCTCTCATGACACAAATAACTTCAAACTACTAATAATAACAAAAATACTCCTAATTAACATCTAAGGACTAAAATACCCTCACCAACATGTAATACAAAATACTAATGGAACCATAGCATGACTGCATCTCTCTTGTGCCTCCTCTGGTAGACCTGGAACTCGTGCCTAGACTTGATGTCCTCATCACCTTGGTTGCTGACTGATTCCAGTGTTCATTCATTGGGTGATTTGGCACTATAGTGCTAGCTGCCCAATACTACTACAGTCCTTGAGATCAGCATAGGAGACCTTATATCAAGCATCCTTGACTTATTGAATGCAGTCTTGATCTGAAGTACTTCTAGTGTTGCTATTCAGAATTTTGAGTTGTTGGGCTCCTTTTATAAAAGCAGTTCCAATGCTGAACTGTTTTAGTCTGTGAAGAGTTTTGCAACACTCAAATTTGGTCCCTTTTGTATATATATTATCTAGTTAGTGATGTACTAAAAAAGCCTTGTCTACATGCCCTTGATCTTTTATGAGTTCATTAGTGTATAATCCATTTAAACTTTCCTCCCGTAGGGCTAAAGCATGTACCTTATTTGTTGATGTTCTACATTTCTATCACAAATTTAATCCCAGCAAATCCACCAAAAAAAATCTTCATCCCTTGCTTGTTTTACGATGAGAAACATCTTATAATTATTTATTTTGTTTTTTATAGGTGTCATTTTACTGTAAATCTACCATAACCTGATTTTAAGGTTGACTTGCTTCAGGCTTGGGGATGGATGGAGTGGAAAGAAGGAAACATTGCCACAGCAAGGGAACTCTACTGAAGGCATTGTCAATCAACTCATCGAGTGAAAGTGCTGCTTGTTGCCTTCAGGTATGGACCATGCTATTTGATGGTTTCCCTAACTTTGTAATAATGAAGAATAATGTGAATTTGTATACAGTGATAGTGGTTACTTTTTATTTCTTATTCTTTTTCTTGTCTTAAATCATCTTTATTTTACCTAATTTGATATATGTTATGTGAATAAAGTGTAAATACATTGAAATTAAGTCAGAAAAAGTTAAATTTCTCTTGTATGTCAAAATAAACCTTTTATGATTGATAAGAATGTGAAACTGAGGATGAATTATGTACTTGATTTTATTTGTAGAAATTAGTTTATTGCGAAAGTTTTAGTGTTTACCCACCTTATGCATTGACATGCTGGATTTTATGAGTTATTTTAGTTGTTGGGACTTCTGATGCAGAGTAATCACCAGCCCTTAGTCTTTTTCTTTAAAAGAAAACCAATATAAAATCAATTTTCCCAATATATTGATTTTAATTGCTTTGGTAATATTTGTGATCCTTGTTCTAACTTTTTATCAATTTGCTCCTGTATCCTAATCATTGAATAATCCGAAACTTCATTATTGAACTTTTGGTGCCAATTGTTATTTATTGCAGGCTTGGGGTGTTTTAGAACAGAGGATTGGAAAGCTGCTTGGAGATTATTTAGATCCTCACTGAACATTAATTCTCAGAGTTATGTAACATGGATGACATGGGCATCATTGGAAGAGGAGCAAGGAAATTTTGTGCGTGCTGAGGAAATTCGGAACCTCTATTTCCAGCAGGTTAGTAAAGAATTGATCCTAAAACAAGGTGATTTCTTAAAGTGAGATTTGATCCTAAAACTTCTTCTTTTTCATTTTTTATTTTCCTCCTAAGATCATTTTATTATTTCGATTATACCTTCATTTGATGGTTGTAATCCATTGTTTGGGTAAAGGTTTTGCATAAAACATCTTTTTAGGGGGACTCAGGGATGGCGTTTCCTACTCTTTATGTATGCCTGCTATGCCATTAAACTCTTCAGGATTCCCCCTCTCCCCCCCCCCTCCAGAATTGAGAGCCTTCTGTGTAACTAAGTTGTGCTTTCCTTGTTACCTACAGCGTACGGAAGTTGTTGATGATGCTTCATGGGTTATGGGGTTCTTAGACATCATAGATCCGGCTCTTGACAGCATAAAGAGATTCCTGAACTTGGATCAAAACTCATATTTTAAGGGGCCAGATGCTTTGGAAACCAACACAGGATTGAGCGGTGACACTCCCAATGAAGAATCAGCAGGTCCATCCTCTGGTCTTATTGATGGTTATAACAGGGAAAGTGGAGAAGAAAAGCCTGCTCTCACTTCAAGGGGTTTTGATTTGGATGCTTTTATTAGTGAGAAATTGTCTCTGGATCCATCAAAACTGGATATTCAGATGGAAACATTTGGGCCATTTGAGTCCAAGAAAATTAGATCTTCCACGAGGGTATGGAGATCCAATAACAGAACTCCCATAACATCATCACGACCCTGAGCTTGATTGGTGCGTTTGGGGAACATTTTTGCATCCAATGTACTTAGCAGCTGGTTCAGAATATATGGTTTACAATCAATAGTTATCATCATCATCAAGACTTATCTCAGCTTTCTGGGGCTGGACTACAGTGGCTGGGTTTTAATATTCATATTTGTCCAACCAGGTATTCAACTCTTGCCTGTGTCATTTGCATTGCACAGTTGATCCTAAGCCTGAATACAGAGGAGGGTTGCGTCAGGTTGGGAGCGGAGGGAAAACTTTTGCCAAATTCTTACATGAATCCTGATTAATACTGGTAAACAAGTTTGATACAAGTACTTCCCGGTTCACATAGGTGACAGAAGCACTTTGTGGTTACGATTTTAACTGCATTTTTCCAACCATTGAAGATATTGATAACAACAATATGGATTGAATCAACGGCAGTTGTAATATGTAATCTATGTATCGGAAAATAGCATGTAAATAGTTAATTTTAAAATTATGATGTTTACATATCATTCATTATTTCCTAGTTTCTCTCAACCGTACTTTCTGGTCAAGCCATAACTCCAACTCATGTTTGCTCAGCCAAGATGCACAATTTAAAAATGAATAAGTAAATACTCCTTTAACAGGTTGAACAGGAAAACAAGTCAAACCAATATGATCAATGTGAATTGTTATGGTACTGAAAATGGACTTTTTCAGTTGGTGCAAAAAAAAAAAAAAAAAATTTCCTCAGCTCTGGAACAAAGTTGAATTTTAAGTTTTGAACTGTGGTGAAGCGGCTGTTATCCTTAGGATCCTCCTGCAAGTTGTGTGCAGGAGTGTCTATATACCCAACTTGGATCAAAAGGGTAAGAAATTGCCCCATTGAAGACTTTTGGGGAAGGCCACATTTAAAGAGCCAGAACCGGAACTCACCATCTGACAAACAGAAGTGACAAGCCATGGCAATGTGTTTGGTTCTGGCAAGAAACACTGGATGGGGAGCCATTTACATGGCACTCTTCTTACTGAAGAAAAGAACTGGCATTGAGGCAAGAAAATATTGAAATCGCATAAAAGATAGGAGACTTGAGCAAGTTTGGCATTAGTAGAGACAAGGGCAGGTACCCAGCCTCGGCACCCAAGTGAGCAACCGTTGGCTACTTCTTTGCACGGCAGTATGCAGTCACCACTAAGTAATATGCATGCTCTCCATGGAATGGAGTTTAACAGCACAACCTTCCCAGTTGAAAAAGCCATAGAGATCAAGGGTATTCCAACTTCCAAGAGGAGAAGAAGATGCCATAATTGATAGTTCCTTTGACATATCAAAGAATGCATTTGACGGCCTTCAAATGAGAGGAGATGGAACACACTTGATAAATTATTTTGATTACCATACATCCAGGATTACCCAGTTGCAATCTAGTTGATCATCGGAGACCAGGTGGGACAAGCAATGCGGAAGTTCAGCAAGGCCAGCATCTTGATAACATGAAGATTTGGACGACCTGTCGCAACCACAACCAGGAATACCCTTTTGCTGTCTGATCAGGATCCTGACCGACTATTGATAGCGGTATTTATGTCAATTACTTGGGGAGGGGGGGTATTTCTGTGTTTTAATAATGGTGCTTGGCCGTTTCTTCACTACTGCATCGGCGTTGGACTGCTACAAGGTTGTTCAGTGATCTGAATTGCCATTAAGAGACTATGACTTGCATCTGACCTCAGAGTTTATGAAGCAGAATGAACTGTGAAAAAAGAACCAGCAGGTCCTTCCCCCTTTAGTCTTAGTGGTGGAGTGATAACAAATTTGATGGGGAAAGATACCGAGGCCCCTGTAAACCAATCCCGATAAACCAGTCGAGTCTTGACTTTAAAGGAATTAATCCAAAGAATTTCTGAGGAGACCGACCTAGAGAACTTTCGGAGATCCCCCGACCCAAAAAATATCGAGACCATCGGTGAGATGCCTGACTACCCAGTACTTAGGTACAACCTGGAAACATCGAGTCACTTACTCCACCATTCGGCACCCGACACCTCGAGTATTCCGAAAATATTTATGGGATGTTGTCTAGATCACTCAACACCAAACAACTAGTCATAACCTCGAGGCACCATGTATCCAAAAATCCCCGATAAGCAAAAAAATACAAAGACCCCGTCTTCCTTGCTTAGAGGTAAGTATAATCCAGAAGCTGTTATCAGAAGAAAATATTCTCTACAGCTGACCTGACATATTGAGAAAATGACAGAGAGAGCAGAGGGAGACATGGCGAAGAACATAGAGGAAAGCGACAGGCGATATCTCACTTGATACGCCACTACTCAAGCCTAGTATGGGTTACGACTCACTCACCAGGTATGAGACAACAAAAACCCTAATTTGCCAAAGTTTCTCTTTTACGTCCCCCATCGTCTGACTTGATCGTCGAAGAGCTTGAGGCCAGCCCCCCACTGGTGTCTAGCTTCTTGACTCTCTCTCTCTTGATGTTGTGCAGGGTTCACTTCGTCAAAGACTAGGGCCGTGCGACCATCTGACAAGTGTAGAAGCACTCCCAGACCAATACACCATCCGTTAGCGTCATCTATGGGAAGGTTCTTCCCTGAAAACCAAAGGTCTGCATGGTTGAGACCAGGTTGATGGCAGCTCAACACGACTTTGGCTCCAGAGTAAACGAGCAAGAGACCTCTGTCTCCACTGGGATATGCTACAAAGCTTCGCGGGTAGTTAGCCTCGAGCAGAGGATCTAAGGTTGGACGGCAAGCATGTAACTGTTGATGGAGCAGAACCAAGAAATCATACAAGAGCTGAGAAACTGAAAATGCGAGCCCAACAACCAGGACGCGGGATGGCAGGGACCCCACACCCCTTCAATCGAAAGCCGTGATGGTGACTAGGGACAAGAAGATGAAGTAGGGAGTGCCACAACATCTCAGTTCCATGAGGCTAGCCAGCTTGGGGAGAAGATTCATACCATTGACCTTTGGGAGGAAAAGATGGAGGAGGTAAGAAGGGATATGGCGACCATGAAGGAAGCCATCAAGGGAAAAGCCCCAACTACCGTCGACAAACTCATCCAGAGGACGAACCATCCATTTACTTCGGAGGTGATGGTTCAGCCACTACTCGACAAATTCAAGCCGCTTCAGATGGAAATATTTGATGGCGGCAAAGACCCTCTCAATCATTTGGAAGCATATAAGACGCATATGAACCTCTAAGAGACCCCTGATGAAATCATGTGTCAGACCTTTCCCACAACTATTAAAGAGTCTGTTAGAGTTTGGTTCAGTCGGTTGAAGCCCGAGAGCATCTTAAATTTCATAAAGCTGAGTCAAAAATTCACCAACTACTTCATAGGGGGCCAGAGGCACCAGAAGCTTACTACGTACTTGTTAAACATCAAGCAAAACAAAAACAAGTCCCTTTGAGATTATGTGTCCCAGTTCAACAAAAAGATGTTGCAGGTGGACGATGTTAAGGAAAAGGTAATC
Organism: Platanus orientalis; assembly: GCA_025762735.1. Taxonomy (NCBI): domain Eukaryota; kingdom Viridiplantae; phylum Streptophyta; class Magnoliopsida; order Proteales; family Platanaceae; genus Platanus; species Platanus orientalis. The sequence continues at coordinate 5,452 of JAOXJP010091774.1, read as the reverse complement.
ATGGCCGCTCTCATGGAGGGGCTATTGCCCTTCGAGTTCCTCTTCTCTCTCTAAAAAAATCCTTCATCCCGCATGGTCGACTTCATGGTGAAGGCACAACAGCACATGAATGTTGAGGACACTTTCAGTGTCCGACGAGAAAGAGACATTGGGGCTAGCTCACAGTTAGACAAAAGGAAAAGAGAGCAGCAAGCTGCTCAGGAAGAAAATGGCATTTGGGCTAGGGAAGGCAACAGTAACCGTGGGGTTCGGCCTTGGGTCAATCTCCCCCTAAGTAGGTTCTAGAACTACACCCCCTCAACATGCCCGTGGAGCAGGTGTTTCTACACCTCAAGGATGACCCGAGCATCAAATAGCCTAAGGAAATTTGGGCCCCACCAAAAAAGAGAAATCACAACAAGTATTGTCGCTTTCACGACACGTATGGGAGCTCGACAGATATTCTCTACCTCCTAGCCTTCGACTAGACGGGTATCAGATGAGACAAACTCAAGTCCATCCAAACACCCTTGGTCAGATTCATAGGTGACAGGTTGTTCCCACTTGGAACCATCGGCTTACCAGTTGATTTCATGGTGGTCGATTGCCCTCTACCTACAACGCAATCCTTGGAAAGCCAACACTGAATCGACTAAGGGCAATTACCTCAACCTACCATCTTTTTATGTGTTTCCCTACTAAGGGCGGAGTCGGGGAAGTTAGGGGGATCAGGTAGCAACCCAAAAATGTTATGTGGCCTCACTCAAAGGAGAACCAGCCCCAAAGGAGACCATGACAATTGACAATCTAAAAGTTCTAGACAAAATGACCCAAGCAATAGCAGAACTAGGAGGAGAACTCGAAAATATTATCATTGACTCACCCGATCGTATAACCTGGGTGGGGTCAGACCTGCCTGAAGACTTTAAAAGGCGATTACAAAGCTTCCTCATCGAGAATCGAGATGTATTCGCCTGAACGCATGAAAACATGCCAGGGATAGACCCCCGGTTGAAAGTATACCAGCTCAATGTAGACCCAGGCTCGAGGCCTATCAAGTAGAAGAAGAGAAACTTTGCCCCAGAAAGAAATTAGGTCATTGTCAAGGAAGTGGAGAAACTGCTCAAAGCCCGCTTTGTAAGAGAGGTCCACTATCCCGACTGGTTGACAAATGTAGTCATGTTACAAAAGTCTAACAAGAAGTGATGTATATGTATCGACTTCATCGACCTCAACAAAGCGTGCCCCAAAGATAGCTTCCCGCTCTCAAGGATCGACACTCTGGTGGACTCAATGACTAGTCACTAGACACTTAGTTTCATGGACGCATTCTCAGGGTACAACCAGATAAAGATGCATGAGTCCAACTAGGAGAAAATAGACTTCGTCACCGACCAGAGACTTTATTGTTACAAGGTCATGCCCTTCGATCTAAAGAATTCATGAGCAACCTACCAAAGACTAGTCAACGAGATTTTCAAAGACCATATCAGGAGGAACGTCGAAGTGTATGTGGACGACATGTTGGTGAAAAGCCTCTTGGCCAAGCAACATTTGTAGGATTTGAGCTAGACATCCAAACCCTGAGGAAGTATAAGATGAAGCTCAATCCCAGAAATTGTACTTTTAGAGTACTTGTTGGAAAGTTCCTCGAGTTTATGGTGTCCCAAAGAGGGATAGAGGAGAATCCCGAGAATGTGAAGGCCATAATGAACATGCAACCACCGAGGAACATAAAATAAGTGTAGTGGTTAGTTGGGAGGGTCGTAGCTTTGAGCAGATTCATATCATGAGCCACAGACAAGTGCTTCCCATTTTTCCGTTTGTTGAAAAAGGTGTTCCACTAGGACAAAGAATGCGATAAGGCCTTCCAGGAACTCAAGGACCATCTCAGTTGCTTGCCATTAATCAATCAGCCAAAACAGGGCGAGGTGCTCTATGTGTACCTATCAGTATCGGGAATGGAAGTTAGCTCAGTGTTACTTAGAGAGGAAGGCGGGGTTCAAATGCTAGTATACTACACCAGTAGGGCTTTTAAGGGAGTAGAGAAAAGATACCCTAGGGCTGAAAAGATGGCATTCGCACTGGTCGTCACAATCCAACAACTAAGACCCTACTTCTAAGCTCACACCATCCGGTTATTTATTGATCAACCACTCAGGATCATATTACACAAACCCAAGACCTCTGGGAGACTGGTTAAGTGGTCAATGGAACTGAGCGAGTTTAACATTGAATACCACCCTTGGGGAGCTATCAAGGGTCAAACAACCAACAACAAGGCTGAGTACGAAGCAGTGCTCACTGGATTAAGCCTTGCCTGCATCCTTGAAGCCAAGCGATTTAGAGTTGACAACCACTCCCAACTTGTGGTAGGAAAAGTACAAGGGGAATACGAGGCAAAAAATGAACGGATGAAATAACACCACACTCTGGTAGCGAAAGAAAAATCTGGATTCAAGCATTTCTCCATACAACGGTCCCACGGGATCAGAATGAAAAGGCTGACAAGTTGGCCAGACTTGCATCATCAATTGTGGAAAGTCTCAACCCTGGGATCTTCATTGAGTGTGTACCCAAGCCAAGCATCGAGGTAGAAAAAGGTAAGGAAGTCAACATTGCCAGCCCCAAGCCCTAGTGGGCTAGCCAGATCATAAAATATTTGAAGAAGTGAATTGCCCGAGGATAAAGACGACACAAGAAATGTGAGAATAAAGGCGAGCCGGTATCTTTTTCTCGGTGACACCCTCTATAAGAGGAGCTTCACCCTCCCCTGCTCAAATGTCTATTCGTAGAGGAGGCCGACTATGTACTCTAGGATATATATGAGGGAATATGTGGGAACCACTCTGGAGGTAGGGCAATGACCCACAAAGCAATCATGGCATGATATTATTGGCCTTCCATGCAAAAAGATGTCGGCTTGCTCGCCCAAAAGTGCAACAAATGTCAAAAGTTTGCCAACGTCCCCAAAAAGCCCGCAGAGGAGTTAGTCCTAATAGTTGGACCCTAGTCGTTTGCCCAATAGGGAATCAACATTGTCAGGCCCCTTCCCTGAGGAAAAAGACAGATAAAGTTCTTGGCAGTAGCCATTGACTACTTCACAAAGTGGGTAAAGGCTAAACCCCTAGCGAAAATCACTGAGAAAAACATTCATGACTTCACTTGAAAATCAATCATCTGCTAGTTCAGGATTTCCCGAGTAATCATCACCAACAATGGCAAGCAGTTCAACAATACTCGGTATCGAAAATTCTGTGCATAACTCGGGATAAAAAATCATTTATCTTCCCCGGCTCACCCCCAAGCCAACGGCCAAGTGGAGGTCACCAATAGGACGATTCTAGGCATCATCAAGAAAAGACTCGAGGACTCCAAAGGCTTTTAGCCCGAGGAACTACCAAGCATCCTTTAGGCATACCGCATTATATTAAGGACCCCCATGGGGGAAACACCATTCCTACTGGTGTTTAGGACCGATGAAGTAATACCAATCAAGATTGGAATGCCCACATATAGAACAGCGAACTTTGACTCGGGAAGGAATGAAGAGATCCTCAGGAGCAGTCTCGACTTGCTGGAAAAGAAAAGGGATGAGGCTGCACTTCGAACAGAGAATGACCCAAGTACTAAAACTCACAAGTCAGAATGAGGAGATTTGTGATTGGGGACATAGTACTCAAAAAGGTGAGCTTGGTGACACAAGATCTGACAAAAGGAAAGTTGAGGCCAAACTGGGAGGGACCTTATCGGGTAACGAGATGTCATAGGCCCGGGACATACCATCTTGAGACAATGCGGGGGGAGCCCCTATCATGACCATAGACTGTTAAACACTCAAAAAAATACTATCAATGAAGCTGATGTAATGATTCAATCATATCTAATGAAATGTTCTTACTCTGTAAAGCCAGAAAAAACTTCAGGTCCTCGCACACGGGTTACAAGATTAACCCTCAAGTCACATGATTGACCCCAGGTTATAAGACTGACCCATCCTTTTAGGCCCTTGTGCTTAGGTTACAAGATTAACCCTTAGGTCATAAAATTGACCCATCCTTTCAAGCTCTTGTGCCCATGTTACAAGATTGACCCCAGGTCACAAGACTGACCCGTCCTTTTAAACCCTTGTACCCGGGTTACAAGATTAATCATCAAGTCACAAGATTAACCCTCCTTTCATGGCCCTCCAAGTTACAAGGTCAACCCTCAGGTCATAAAGGTGACTCCAGGACACAAGATCGACCTCGAGTCACAGGATCAACCCATCATTTAAGGGAAAAATCACAAGGTAAAGAGAAGTCTCACAAATTAGCAAAAGCAAAGACTTCAGCAAATAAAGTCTGAGGCCTAAGGCACGTCTCAACATGTGCATCACAGCTAGAATCGACCCTTCAACACCAAATAAGTACAGCAACACCCCCTCACATATAAAATAGAAACGGGGGCTTAACAGTGCTCGATGACATTGTTAAAGGAAGGCCTCTATGTGGGGTAGGGTCTTAAGCCCAAAAGAATGTCACCAAGAACCCTTGTCCACCCAAACCACAACATACCAGATGGGTATTCTTTCTGGAAAAGTATTTAAGGGAAATACACCCATTTTCTGAGGAAGTATTATCCCCGAGGCGTACCTACACTTATAATAAATTATCATTTTCTATCTCTAGTCGTTGTGGGAGTATTATCCCAAAGGTGTACCTACACTTAGAAATAATTATCATTATTTATTTCTAGTCGTTGGGAGAGTATTATCCCCGAAGCGTACTTACACTTAGAAAAAATTATCAGTATCTATCTCTAGTTGTTGGAGTATTATTCCGAAGGCATACCTACACTTAGAAAAAATTATCATTATCTATCTTTAGTTGTTGGGGGAGTATTATCCCCGAGGTGTACCTACACTTAGAAAAAATTATCATTATCTATTTCTAGTCGTTAAGGGAGTATTATCCCTGAGGGGTACCTATACAACAAAAAAAATTATACAACAAACAAACAGCCTTAACCCAGCTATTTGGGGTCAGCTACCCTGAGGGGTACCTACACTTAGAAAAAATTAGCATTACTTATCCCTAGTCGTTGAGGGAGTATTATCCCCGAGGTGTATCCATACTTTAAAAAATCTTTCATCAACCACCCCTACTAGGTTAAAGGTTATTTACCTTGAGACGCACTCATACTTAGAAAAATTCAGTAATTATTCCTACACTCTTAGGGGCCCCTATCACGGCCTACCTTGATATGTCCGAAAAACTCGAGAAGAAATGTAATCACCACGACGCACATCCATACTTAGAAAATTTTAAGGAGAAAAATTATAGCAAGAATATAGTACATAAAGGTGGGGGCAAAAAAGAGATTTCATTTATATGATAAAGGTTTACAAAAAAGGAGAAAAAGAAAGAACACAAAAAATACAACTACACCTAGGGGTTGGCACCCCCCGAGGTGGCTTCTCACTGGGCAGTAG
>JAOXJP010091763.1:0-14650 GCA_025762735.1 Platanus orientalis | reverse complement strand
ACAACACCTAAATATGACACAAAGTTATGCCCAGTGGGTTTGCTACACAACTCCTTTAAAGGGCACAAAAGTATGCACGATGGGGCTTATGGCGCACAATAACCACAAAGGTAGTAAGTTACGTATGAGGGTGATTTACAACCTCTAATATAGGTACAAAGTTATGAAAAAGTGTGGTTGTCATGCATAACTCCTAAAATTGTACAAAGTTATGCACGTGGAGCCTTGTAATGGACAACTTAATTATGCCGTAAGAAGTTGTGCACGTGTTGGCTTGTAGTGTACAACTCCTTTAAATGACCCAAATTTATTCATGTTTGTGATTATGGTGCACAACTCCTAAACATAATGCCAAGTTACATATAGGTGGGAAGATGATGCACAACTCTGAAATAAGGAACGGAATTATGCAAGCATGTGCTTGTGACGCACAATAATAAATATAATACAAAGTTACGTCCGTTGGGGTTTGGTGCACAACTCCTTTAAATGGCACAAAAGTATGTACGATGAAGCTTATGGCGCATAACAATCCCAAATAGAACAAAGGTACGTATGAGTGTACTTTTGGTACATAACACAGGAAAATTGTCTAAAGTTGTGCATATGTGGGTTAGTGATGTAGAATTCCGAAACTAGGTACAAAGTTATGAAATAGTGTGCTTGTGGTGCACAACTCCAAAAGATGGTACAAAGTCATCTAGGATGGTGCTTGTGGTGCACAACTTCAAAAATCGGTACAAAGTTTTGCATGCATTGGCTAATAATGCACAATTACTTCAAATGATATAAAATTATGCACGTTTAGGCTCAAGTCCCAGAACTCCAAAAAGTGGTACAAAATTACGTGCAAGTGGCGTGATGGTACACAATTCTGAAATAAGTTGTGCAGTTATCTATGTGTAGGCTTGTAGTGTGTATCACTTAAATAAGGTACAAAGTTCTCTCCATGGTGGTTTGGTGCAAAACTCTTATGAATGGTACAAATTACACACATGTGCACTTTCGAAGTACAGCTCCAAAAAATGGTTCAAACTTGTGCACGTGTGGGACTGTGATTTACAATATCTAATATAGGTACAAAGTTATGAAAAATTGTGGTTCTACACATGGAGCCTTGTAGTGCACAACTTAATTATGCCGTACGAAGTTGTGAACGTGTTGGCTTATAGTGCACAACTCCTTTAAATGACCCAAATTTATTCATGTTTGTGATTGTGGTGCACAACTACTAAACATGATGCCAAGTTACACATAGGTGGGGAGATGATGCACAACTCTGAAATAAGGAATGGAAGTACACAAGCAAGAGCTTGTGGTGCACAACACCTAAATATGATGCAATGTTACGTCCATTGGGGTTTGGTGCACAACTCCTTTAAATGGCACAAAAGTACGCACAGAGGAGCTTATGGCACATAACAATCACAAATGGTACGAAGTTACGTACGAGAGTACCTTTGGTGCATAACTCCGAAAAAATTGTCCAAAGTTGTGCACATGTGGGTTTGTGATGTAGAATTCCGAACCTAGGTACAAAGTTCTGAAAAAGTGCGCTTGTGGCGGACAACTCCAAAAGATGGTACAAAGTTTTTCACGATGGTGCTTGTGGTGCACAACTTCAAAAATCTGTACAAAGTTTTGGAGGCATTCGCTTGTAATGCAGAATTGTTTCAAATCATATAAAATTATGCACGTTTGGGCTCATGTCACAGAATACTTAAAAGTGGTACAAAATTACGTGCAAGTGGCGTGATGGTACATAATTCTTAAATAAGTTATGCAGTTATTTGTGAGTAGGCTCGTGGTGCGTATCACTTAAATATGGTACAAAGTTCTCTCCATGGTGGTTTGGTGCATAACTCTTATGAATGGTACGAAACCACACTAATGTGCACTTTTGATGCACAGCTCCGAATAATGGTCCAAAGTTGTGCACGTGTGGGATTGTGATTTATAACATCTAATATAGGTACAAAGTTACGAAAAAGTGTGGTTGTGATGCACAACTAAAAATTGTACAAAGTTATGCATGTGGAGCCATGTAGTGCACAACTAAATTATGCCATACGAAGTTGTGCACGTGTTGACTTGTAGTGCACAACTCCTTTAAATGACCCAAAATTTATTCATTTTTGTGATTGTGGTGCACGACTCCTAAACATGATTCCAATTTACACAGAGGTGGGGAGATGATGCACTACTCTAAAATATGGAATGGAATTACGCATGGTTGAGCTTCTAACGCCCAACACCCAAATATGATACAAAGTTACTCCCGTTGGGGTTTGGTGCACAATTCTTTTAAATGGCACAAAATTACACATGAGGGAGCTTGTGGCACACAACAACCACAAATGGTACGAAGTTATGTACGAGTGTACTTTTGGTTCATTACTCTAAAAAATTGTCTTAAGTTGAGCACATTTAGGTTTGTGTTGTAGAATTCCAAAACTAGGTACAAAGTTATGAAAAAGTGTGCTTGTGGCACATAACTCCAAATGATGGTACAAAGTCATCCACGATGGTGCTTGTGGTGCATAAGTTAAAAAATTGGTACAAAGTTTTGCACGTGTTGGCTTGTAATGCACAATTGCTTCAAATGATATAAAATTATGCACATTTGGGTTCATGGCGCAAAACTCCTAAAAGTGGTACAAAATTACGCGCAAGTGGCCAGATGGTACACAATTCTGAAATAAGTGATGTAGTTATTTATGAGTAGGCTTGTGGTGCGTATCACTTGAATAAGGTACAAAGTTTTCTCCATGGGGGTTTGGTGCATAACTCTTATGAATGGTACGAAATTAAATACATGTGCACCTTTGATGCACAACTCCGAAAAATGATCCAAAGTTGTGGATTTGTGGGATTGTGATTTACGACATCTAATATAGGTAAAAAGTTATGAAAATGTGTGGTTATGATGCACAACTCCTGAAAATTGGATAATGTTAGGTGGAGCCTTGTAGTGCATAACTCAGCTATGCGGTACGGAGTTGTGCACGTGTTAGCTTGTTGTGCACAACTCCTTTAAATGACCCAAATTTATTCATTTTCGTGATTGTGGTGCACAACTCCTAAACATGATTCCAAGTTACACGTAGGCGGGGAGATGATGCACAACCCTGAAATAAGTAGCGGAATTACGTAAGCATGAGCTTGTGACGCACAACACCTAAATATGATACAAAGTTACGCCCATTGGGGTTTAGTGCACAACTCCTTTAAATGGCACAAAAGTAAGCACGATGGAGCTTATGGCGAATAACAACCACAAATGGTACGAAGTTACGTACGAGTGTGCTTTTGGTGCATTACTCCGAAAAATTGTCTAAAGTTGTGCACATGTGGGTTTGTGCTGTAGAATTTCAAAGTTAGGTACAAAGTTCTTAAAAAGTGTGCTTGTGATGCACAACTCCAGAAGATGGTACAACGTTATCCATGATGGTGCTTGTGGTGCAGAACTTCAAAAATCGGTACAAAGTTTTGCACGCATTCGCTTGTAATGCACAATTGCTTCAAATGATATAAAATTATGGAGGTTTGGGCTCATAGCGCAGAACTCCTAAAAATGGTACAAAATTACGCCCAAGTGGCGAGATGGTACACAATTCTGAAATAAGTTTTGATGTTATCTGTGAGTAGGCTTGTGGTGTGTATCACTTAAATAACGTACAAAGTTCTCTCCATGGGGGTTCGGTGCATAACTCTTATGAATGGTACGAAATTACACACATGTGCACTTTTAATACACAACTCCAAAAAATGGTCCAAAGTTGTGCACTTGTGGGATTGTGATTTACGACAGAATAGGTACAAATTTACGAAAAACTGTGGTTATAATGCACAACTCCTGAAAATTGTACAAAGTTATGCCCGTGGAGCCTTGTAGTGCACAACTCAATTATGTCGTACGAAGTTGTGTACGTGTTAGTTACAGTACACAACTCCTTTAAAGGACCCAAATTTATTCATTTTTGTGATTGTGCTGCACAACTCCTAAACATGATTTCAAGTTACACATAGGCGGGGAGATGATGCACAACTCTAAAATAAGTAACGGAATTACGCAAGCATGAGCTTGTGATGCACAACACCTAAATATGATACAAAGTTATGCCCGTTGGGGTTTACTGCATAACTTCTTTAAATGGCACAAAAGTACGCACGAAGGAGCGTATGGCGCATAACAACCACAAAAGGTATGAAGGTACATACACGTGTACTTTTGGTACATAACTCCGTAAATTGTCCAAAATTGTGCACATGTGGGTTTGTGATGTAGAATTCCCAAAGGACGCACAAATTTCTGAAAAAGTGTGCTTGTGGTGCACAACTCCAAAAGATGGTACAAAGTTTTCCACGATGGTGCTTGTGGTGCACTTCAAAAATTGGGACAAAGTTTTGCACGTGTTGGCTTGTAATGCACAATTGCTTCAAATGATATAAAACTATGCACGTTTGAGCTCATGGTGCAGAACTCCTTAAAGTGGTACAAAATTACGCGCATGTGGTGAGATGGTACACAATTCTACAATAAGTTGTGCAGTTATATGTGAGTAGGCTTGTGGTGCGTATCACTTAAATGAGGTACAAAGTTCTCTCCATGGGGGTTTGGTGCATAACTCTTATGAATGGTACGAAATTACACACATGTGCACTTTTGATGCACTACTCCAAAAAATGGTCCAAAGTTGTGGACTTGTGGGATTGTGATTTACAACATCTAATATAGGTACAAAGTTACGAAAAAGTGTGGTTATGATGCACAACTCCTGATGGAGCCTTGTAGTGCACAACTTAATTATGTCGTACGAAGTAGTGCATGTGTTAGCTTGTAGTGCCCAACTCCTTTAAATGACGCAAATTTATTCATGTTTGTGATTGTGGTGCACAACTCCTAAACATGATTCCAAGTTACACATAGGTGGGGAGATGATGCACAACTCTAAAATAAGGAACGAAATTACGCAAACATGAGCTTGTGATGCACAACACCTAAATATGATACAAAGTTACGACCGTTGGGGTTTGGTTTACAACTCCTTTAAATGGCACAAAAGTACACACAAAGGAACAAGGAAGGTAAAAGTGAGGTGGCGAAGCGTATGTGCTCTGGGAAAACCCTAGGAACAATTAGTGATCTACAGAATACATGGCTGCCGCCGGTGGCTGATGATAGAACAAGGCATTGGCCGGATGGTACACAAGGCAACCTGCAAAAACCATTGGGTAGACATCTGAAGCCCTGTGGAGGAGAAGAAGGAGTAGCAGATGCAAGGAACGCACAAGGAAAGTCTGAGATGAAAGGAGTATCAAAGGAAAACTGCATATAGTGAGAGAATGGGAACCCTAGCTGCCGCGTGTATGAGGTAACAATGATGTACGGTGACACAAACCCTAACTTAATAAAAGGTTTGCATGGCGTCAGCAGAAATACTACACTGGAAAACATTCAACGTAAAGAGGACAATGGCCACATCGGGACTGATGATCGGCGAGGAAAAGATTTCGATTCTGGAAGCAACATCACATGCCGGAAAGATGATATTCATGATGTGGATTGTATTTCGGCAACTCCGGATGATCTGATTCTAGATCCTGTGAATAATGAAACGATGGAGTATGATGCGATCAAATGGATGTTGGGGATGGGAGGCAATCAAGTCGATGACGATCTGGCCAGAAGGTTTAAGAACGACCTAGCACTTCTGATATCAGTTTACAGGAGAGATGATATTAATAAAACTGATAAAGGAGAGCACGGAGGAGGTGATGAGGATACTATGGTAAAAGGGCACACAGCAATACACTCAGATCTGAGAAAGAGGGTTCATGGAGAAGGATCTGGTAAGCAGACATTAAATAAAAGCAATGGAGAAAGACTGAATTTGGCTCTTGGGATAAAGCAAATGGAGAGAAGACGGAAGGAGAAACTCAACCAAAAAATTCTTGGTGGGCATTATTTGGGACCAAAACGGTGCAGGAAGATGGCTTCAACCTCAAATATATCGAACCGGTGATGAATCAGATTGAAAGATTGTTGTTCGCTCTAGCAAGGCTGTAGAGGAGGAGGCGAGTCAATGGAAGAATACATTGGTCGGAAATTTCATTGGCCGTAGGCCAAGTTTTGCTTATTATGTAACGGAACGATGGCCAAGATGTGGAAGTTAAAGGGAGGAGTGGATACTTCACTATTGGAATATGGTGTATTCATATTTGGTTTTACCTGCGATGAGGACAAGCAAAGAATCCTCAAAAGTGGACTGTGAACAATCGCTCATAGACCTCTCATCCTGCGTGCATGGAATCCTGAGCTGGAGATTGAGACGGTAAATCTGAAATCTATCCCTATTTGGGTATCATTGCCAGGACTTCCCTTTCAATTCTGGTCTTGAGATAGCTTAAGTGTTATTGGAAGTGTGTTGGGGAAACCATTGTATACAGATAGATACACAAAATCAAAGGAGAGACTGTCATGTGCAAGGTTGTGCATAGAAGTTGATGCAGCTGAACCACTACCTAACACAGTGGTAATACAAACTGATAATGGAAGAAGATATACTCAAAAGGTGCTATATGATTGGTGACCTGGTAGCTGTAATACATGTTTTTGTTTTGGACATAAGGACACTCAATGTCCAAAGCAAGAAAAGACCAAATCAGTTTGGCGAATCAAGCAAAAGGTGAAGTTGAGTGAAGGGGAGCATGAGGACACTGCTACAACAGTTGGAGATGGAAAGACAAATCCTAGCAGGGTAACTAGTGCTACAGAGGGTGCTGTTCCAGAATTCACTACAAACAGTTTTGAGATACTTGCCTCGAAGGAGGGGGAAGAAGATAAGTCAAATCATAAGGAAACTGGAAAAGCTAGTGGTGCAACAAATGAGGAAACTCAGATTGACTCAACACCTGTAGAAGCCAAAGAAAAGGACATAAACAAAAGCTCCAGGGAGATTCCTCCAATACTCAGAACCAGCCCATCAAGTCTCGTCAAATGTATTCAATAGCTACAACACCAACAGAGGCCGAATCTGGGTAAGTTGACAACCCAGCGAATTAACCTTGAAAAATCAGTAAAAGGGGGTAAAGGGGCACATGAGAAAACAGTTCTAAAGAGGGCTGGGGGTGCTCAGGCTGGCCGTTCTATCCCTCATGTTTAAAATTTTCTCTTGGAATGTTAGAGGCTTAAACACTCTAGAGAGACAGAGGGAGGTCCTTAGAGTGATTAAGCCCCTAAAACCAAATATCTGCATTTTGGTTGAGACTGAAATCAAGGAAGAGAACAAAGATAAAATTCTTAGTGAGTCATTTGGGGAATGGAAGCATATTGTAAACTATGAATTTCATGAGAATGGCAGAATTTGGTTCCTTTTCAAAGAGGAAGAGCTTGAAGTTGATGTTTTACATAATTCAGCTCAAGAAGTTACTTGCAAAATGAAGTGTAAGAGATCTGGAAAAATTATTCAATGTTCTGCAGTATATGCATTAAATTCACACAAAGACAGAAAGGAGTTATGGACTGATCTATATCATATGAAAACTGATGTTTCATGGATTACTTTGGGGGATTTTAACTGCATTAGATTTGGGCATGAGAAAAAAGGTGGTGAGATTCCAGATCTTTAAGCAATGGAGGATATAAACCAATGTCTTCTTGATACTGACCTTGAAGACCTCAAATGGTGGGGATAGAAATATACTTGGTGGAACAAACAAGTGGGGAAAGGAAGCATGGAATGCAAGTTGGACAGGGTATTAGCTAATGGAGAATGGAGAGATTGGTTTCCATGGTCTAATGCAAACTTTATGCTACCTGGAGTCTCCGACCACCACCGTCCATGTGTGGTTGCTACTGGAGAGAAAAAAGCAAACTGGCCTAAACCATTTAGGTTCTTTGACATATGGATTCAACATGCAAATTTTTTTGAAGTGGTGAGAGAGGGGTGGAACATACCAATCACAGGAGATCCTATATACAAAGTGGTACAAAAACTGAAGTCTGTGAAACATAAATTAAAGAAATGGAATATTGAGTCATTTGGGAGAGTTGATGTGAGGATTCAAACTTTAAGGGAGCAGATGTTTAAAATGCAAGAAGCAAGGTGCCAGGATCCAGAAAATGAAGATATTGCTGCACAGGAGAAATCAGCCACAAGTGAATATATCAAGGAATTAAAAGTGGAAGAAAATTTGCTAAGACGGAAATCTAGGGTGAAATGGATTGAGATTGGAGACAACAATAATAAATTTTTTCATCGATCCATTATGGCCAGAAGAAGCAAAAACCAAATCAGCAGAATTGTGACTCTGGAGGGTAGGATTATAATAGATGAAGAGGAGATTAGAAATGAGGCTGAAAATTATTTTTCCAATTTTCTTGGTCCCACAGGGAGAGATAGCAGTATGGATATAGATTGGGAGGTGAACACCACTCTCAATGAGGAACAACAAAATTTGCTGGTAATAAAGAAATTAAGGCAGTCATTTAGGATGGGAAGGAAGGGAAATCTCCTGGTCCGGATGGTTTTACATTGTCCTTCTTCAAGGCTGCATGGGAAATAGTGGGTGAAGAGGTTACAAAAGTAGTGAAGCATTTTTTCAAGTCAGGGAGACTTCTGTGTGAAATGAATGCTACTTTTATAGCTTTAATCCCTAAGAAGATTAATGCAGAAGGATTCAATGACTATAGACCAATCTCCTTATGCAATTTGCTATACAAGTTCATTACAAAAATAATGGCTAATAGATTGAAGCTTGTCATGGATAAGCTGGACCGGCTGAATCAAACTGCTTTTATTACAGGAAGGTCCATTACAGAGAACATCCTATTATGCCATGAAGTAGTGAGGGGGTTTGAAAGAGTGAACCATCATCCGGCGGCAATAATGAAAATTGATCTAAGGAAGACATATGATTCTGTCTCTTGGAGGTTTATCAAACAAGTGCTGAAGAAGATGAATTTTCCAGAGAAATATATAGGGTGGGTCATGGAATGCATTATGAGCCCAAGATTTTCTTTGTTGATCAATGGCAGTCTAAAAGGGTTTTTTCCGAGCACATGCGGCCTTAGACAAGGAGACCCAATATCCCCGTTGCTTTTTTGCCTTGTTATGGAAGTCCTCTCTACTTTCCTTGAAAAAGGAGTAGCGGAAGGAAATATTTCCCTTATTCCTAAATGTAAAAATATTGGTTTGTCTCACCTTCTTTTTGCAGATGATCTTATGATTTTCTCAAGAGTAGATCCTAGATCCTTGGAGCATTAAGAACATTCTGGAGTGTTTTACGAGAGTGTCGGGATTACAAGTCAACAGAGAGAAGTCAATTCAGATATTTGCTGGAATCACAGAAGACAGGGTTGAGGAGTTAAAAATAATTACTGGTTTCAACACTGGCTCACTGCCAATGAGATACCTTGGTGTGCCTTTGATAGCTGGACGACTCGCTTATAGAGATTGTTCAAGTATTTTGGAGAAGATAAAGAAGCGGCTTGCGGGGTGGAAAACAAGGCCACTATCCTTTGCACGAAGGCTAACTCTCATTAAATCAGTCCTTCAAAGATGCTCTATTTACTAGGCGGGGCTGTTTGGGTTGCCAGGTAAGATAAGAAATCAGATAGAATCACTCTTTGCAAAATTCTTATGGGCTGGACCGAACCTGACAAGAAAAATCCATGAAGTTAGTTGGACAGCTATTTACAAACCGACAAAAGAAGGGGGTCTAAACATTAGATGAGTTAAAGATATGAACAATGCAAGAGTCATGAAGCACCTTTGGTGGATTGTGACTAATAAGGAGAGTTTGTGAATAAAATGGGTGGACAAAGTATCCAAAGCAAAGCTCTATCTGGACCATCAAAATACCAAGTGACTGTTCATGGGCGTGGAGGAAGTTGCTGAAATTGAGAGAAAGAGCAAAACCATATATGAAAAACATCCTTGGTAATAGAAATAATACAAGATTATGGCTTAAAAATTGGTACCCAAACCGCATTCTAATAAAAAGATATGGTGAACGATTCGTTATGATTCAGGCCTTGATAGATTGATATGTGTGAACAGAATTTTATCAAATGGTGAATGGCGACCCTTCCCTATTGTTTCCACAGATTTATTGGAGGTATGGTCTGCACTGCCTAATATTGAAACCTTAAATTCAGAGGACAATGGTATTATAATCGGGACAGCAGACTCTAGTGGCAAATTCACAACTGCATCTGCCTGGCACTTACTTAGAGAGGAGGGACAAAAGGAAGATAGGACTGATGTTGTATGGTATCCAAACAGCATATTGAAGCACAACTTTCTAGCATGGCAAATATTCAAATGCAGACTACCAACTCTGAATAGATTATGCAAACTGGGAATCACTACCCATGATCAATGTCAATTTTGCTGGAATGATAAAGAGACAGTGGATCATCTGTTCTTCGAATGTCAGTTCACCAAAAGTATTTGGGGAAAAGTACTGCATTTGATTCATCCTTATAGAAGGCGGCTAAGAAACTTCATGGAGGAAGGCAATTGGATCCGATCAACTTATGGAAGTAAGAACACAGCTGCGACAATTGTTAAGCTGGTGTTCAATGGAACTCTATATCATATATGGAGAGAGCGGAACCAGTAACAACATTGCTCGCAGGAAAGAGATGATAATTAAAGATATAGTTGCTGAGGTTGATATAAAGACAAAGAAGTTGGAAAAAATTAAAGGGACAGGCCCAAACAATAAACACTTAGCGAAATGTTGGAATGTGGAGATGACTGATGAACATATGGGTTTTACATTTACATGGCCAAAACCGCCAGCTGGGGTTTGGGTGCTATCATGCGATGGAGCTATGAGCCCTACTTGGTCTGGATATGGTGGTTTGATCCGTGACGCTGAGGGAGCCGCCTTTGTGGGCACTTCTCGCATTAAACATGTGTTGTGGTTGGAATTATATGCACTTCTACGGGGATTGACGCTTGTAAAAGATCAGAATATTGTAGCATTAAAGATCAATATGGATTCCAAACTAGCAGTAGACATCATTCAGTCCAAGATTAATTGTCTATGGCGGGTTTAATGTCTTCAGGCGAAAATCAAATGAAGTATATCCCAATTTAGCAATGTGTCTGTCACACATATGTGGAGAAAAGCCAATCAACCTAGAGATTTTCTTGCAAACCTGGCAACTGGTGATGAAGAGCTTCATATTCGTCCAA
Source organism: Platanus orientalis (assembly GCA_025762735.1). Taxonomy (NCBI): domain Eukaryota; kingdom Viridiplantae; phylum Streptophyta; class Magnoliopsida; order Proteales; family Platanaceae; genus Platanus; species Platanus orientalis. Next base: position 3,440 of record JAOXJP010091763.1, on the reverse strand, counting down.
TTGATTTCCCAACCCCTCTTAAAGAGATCATTTTAAATGATGTAAATCAGCAAATGTACACTAGCCTTTAGCCTTCTTTAATACAATTATTTTTAATTATCGAAAAAAAAGTACGCACGAAGCAGCTTATGGCGCATAACAACCACAAATGGTACGAAGGTACGTACGAGTGTAGTTTTGGTACATAACTCCGAAAAATTATCCAAAGTTGTGCACATGTGGGTTTGTGATGTAGAATTTCGAAACTAGGTACAAAGTTATGAAAATGTGCACTTGTGGCGCACAACTCCAAAAGATGGCACAAAGTTATCAACAATGGTGATTGTGGTGCACAACTTCAAAAATCAATACAAAGTTTTGCACGCGTTGGCTTGTAATGCACAATTGCTTCAAACGATATAAAATTATGCACGTTTGGGCTCATGGCCCAGAACTCCTAAAAGTGGTACAAAATTAGGCGCAAGTGGTGAGATGGTACATAATTCATAAATAAGTTGTGCAGTTATCTGTGAGTAGCCTTATGGTGCGTATCACTTAAATAAGGTACAAAGTTGGGGGTTTGGTGCATAACTCTTATGAATGGTACAAAATTACACACATATGCACTTTTGATGCACAACTTCGAAAAATGGTCCAAAGTTGTGCACGTGAGGGATTGTGATTTATAACATCTAATATAGGTACAAAGTTACGAAAAACTGTGGTTGTGATGCATAACTCCTGAAAATTGTATAAAGTTATGCACTTGCAACCTTGTAATGCACAACTTAATCATGCCGTACGAACCTGTGCACGTGTTGGCTGTAGTGCACAACTCCTTTAAATGACCCAAATTTATTCATGTTTATGATGGTGGTGCACAACTCCTAACCATGATTCCAAGTTACACATAGGTGAGGAGATGATGCATAACTGTGAAATAATAATGGAATTACGCAAGCATGAGCTTGTGATGCACAACACCTAAATATGATACAAAGTTACGTCCATTGGGGTTTGGTGCACAACTCTTTTAAATGGCACAAAAGTACGCATGATGGAGCCTATGGTGCATAACAACCACAAATGATACAAAGGTACATACGAGTGCACTTTTGGTGCATAACTCCTAAAAATTGTCCAAAGTTGTGCGCATGTGGGTTTGTGATGTAGAATTCCAAAACAAGGTGCAAAGTTCTGAAAATGTGTGCTTATGGTGCACAACTCCAAAAGATGGTACAAAGTGATCGACGATGGTGCTTGTGGCGCACAACTTCAAAAATCGGTATAAAGTTTAGCACGCATTGGCTTGTAATGCACAATTGCTTCAAATGATATAAAATTATGGATGTTTAGGCTCATGGCACAGAACTCCTAAAAGTGGTACAAAATTATGCGCAAGTGGCGAGATGGTAGACAATTCTGAAATAAGTTTTGCAGTTATCTGTGAGTAGGCTTGTGGTGCGTATCACTTAAAAAGGTACAAAGTGCTCACCATGGGGCTTTAGTTCGTAACTCTTATGAATGGTACAAAACCAAGGTAATGTGCACTTTTGATGCACAACTCCGAAAAATGGTCCAAAGTTGTGCTCGTGTGGGATTGTGATATACAACATCTAGTATAGGTACAAAGTTACGAAAAAGTGTGGTTGTGATGCACAACTCCTGAAAATTGTACAAAGTTATGCACGTCAAGGCTTGTAGTGCACAACTTAATTATACGTACGAAGTTGTGCACGTGTTGGCTTGTAGTGCACAACTCCTTTAAATGACCAAAATTTATTCATGTTTGTGATTTTGGTGCACAACTCCAAAACAAGATTCCAAGTTACACATAGGCGGGGAGATATGCACAACTCTAAAATAAGTAATGGAATTGCACAAGCATGAGCTTGTGATGCACAACACCTAAATATGATGTAAGTGACACCCGTTGGGGTTCAGTGCACAATTCCTTTAAATGGCACAAAAGTACCCACGATGGAGCTTATGGCACATAACAACAATAAGTGTTGAGATGGTGCACAATTCTAAAATAAGTTGTGCAGTTATTTGTGGCACGTATCACTTAAATAAGGTACAAAGATTTCTCCATGGGGGTTTGGTGCATAATTCTTATGAATGGTACAAATTACACACATGTGCACATTTGATGCACAACTCCGAAAAATGGTACAAAGTTGTGCACGTGTCAGATTGTGATTTGCAACATCTAATATTGGTACAAAGTTACAAAAAACTGTGGTTGTGATGCATAACTCCTAAAAATTGTACAAAGTTATGCACGTGGAGGCTTGCAGTGCACAACTTAATTATGCCGCACGAAGTTGTGCATGTGTTGGCTTGTAGTACACAACTCCTTTAAATGACCCAAATTTATTTTTGTTTGTGATTGTGATGCACAACTCCTAAACATGATTCCAAGTTACACATAGGTGGGGAGATAATGATGCATAACTCTAAAATAAGTAACAAAATTACACAAACATAAGCTTGTGATGCACAACACCTAAATCTGAAACAAGGTTACGCCTGTTAGGGTTTGTGCACAACTCTTTTAAATGACACAAAAGCACGCATGATGCAGCTTATGGCACATAACAACCACAAATGGTACAAAGTTACATACGAGTGTACTTTTGGTGCATAACTCAGAAAAATTGTCCAAAGTTGTGCACATGTCGGTTTGGGATGTACAATTCCTAAACTAGGTGCAAAGTTCTGAAAAAGTGTGCTTGTGGCGCACAACTCCAAATGATGGTACAAAGTTATGCACGATGGTGCTTGTGGTGCTCAACTTCAAAAATAGGTAGAAAGTTTTGCATGCGTTGGCTTGTAATGCACAATCGCTTCAAATGATATCAAATTATGCACGTTTGGGCTCATGGCAAAGAACTCCTAAAAGTGGTACAAATTTATGAGCTAGTGGCGAGATGGTACACAATTCTGAAATAAGTTGTGCAGTTATCTGTGAGTAGGCTTGTGGTGCGTATCACTTAAATATGGTACAAAGTTCTCTCTATGGGGATTTAGTGCATAACTCTTATGAATGGTACGAAATTACACACGTGCACTTTTGTTGCACAACTCCAAAAAATGGTCCAAAGTTGTGCACTTTTGTTATGCACAAGTCCTAAAATTTTGTACAAAGTTATGCACGTGGAGCCTTTTAGTGCACAACATAATTATGTCGTACGAAGTTGTGCACGTGTTGGTTTATAGTGGACAAGTCCTTTAAATGACCCAAATTTATTCATGTTTGTGATTGTGGTGCACAACTCATAAACATGATTCCATGTTACACATAGGTGGGGAGATAATGCATAACTCTAAGATAAGGGATGGAATTACGCAAGCATGAGCTTGTGATGCACAACACCTAAATATGATACAAAGTTACGTTTGTTGGGGTTTGGTGAACAACTCCTTTAAATGGCACAAAAGTACGCACGAAGGAGTTT
>JAOXJP010091742.1:0-14651 GCA_025762735.1 Platanus orientalis | reverse complement strand
GCCCATGTCAAGTGGGTGGTGGAGGAAAGGAGGTGGAAGGGATGGTGGGGCCCACTTGACATGTGTGTGGTGGAGGTGAGGAAGAGAGAGGGGTAGTGGGACCCATAGGGAGGGTGTAGGGTTTAGGATGGTGGTACTTGGGTCTCCACCCCTCATTTGGAATATTCCATATGAGGGGTGTAGACGTTAAAAATGGTTTTGGGGGCATTTTGGGCAAAACTGGTAATTTTTAAAAAGAGCAATGATTTCTTTTTCTAGATTCCTCCCCTTTATTGTCTGGGCTTGCTTTTGTGTCTTATGACTCCCAACTTCTCAAGGTTAATAACTGTTTTGCACCTCCCAAACAATCTGATTCCAGTGGATTTCTAGGAGATTTCTGAAAGAGGGTCACTCGATCAAGAAATATCCCTTGGATTGGTGAATAACTTAGTCAACGAGCCATACTGTGTTTGTGAAAGGATTTTTCTATTAGGGAATTTATCTACGATCTCAAAAAGCCTAAAAAAATGAACCTAACGTTGATGGATCTGGACTTCCAGAGAGTTCTCGGGGGCTCACCAAGTGTCCATGGCTGATAAAGGTGATTTTACTGTATTTTGGGTGAAGAATTGGACAAATGGGGGGCATTGTGACCTTAGGATTTTTTATTGGGGAGATTTAGGGCTTACCAGGGTGTGGCCACTGATCGACTGAGTTTCTGATTTGTGTCGGGTCTTCAGGGTTTTTTCGAGTGTTAGAACCCAAATTTTGACTCGGGTCATGTGATGGCATAAGGATAGCATAACAGTTTTTAGACATTATAACCTTAAGCACCCCTGGCCTAGGAAGAGCAAACCTAGACTCTAGGAGGTTAGGCATTCCTAAAGAAGTCTTTCTAGATGTTCCAGTCGTAAATGAATCAGTCAAAATATCTTACTACAGCCCAAAAAGCACAATTTTAGGACAAACCCTAATCTCTCTCAAAAGCATCAACAGGACTTTGAGAGTCCACATTTTAAAACTCAATTCATGTCATCGGAAAGTTTTCCACCTCCAATAAGCCTTTTTTCATTAAAGCATCATAGGTGAAAAAATTACCATTTTGCCCTTCTACTGTCTAAGGCTCAATACTCACCATCTGTCATCCAGATCACTGAATCTCTCGGCCTACATAAGCCTTCTTATCATGAAGCATCACAGCAAAGAATTCATATTTTTACTTTTTACGACCGGTAGGCAAAAAATTACCATTTTACCCTTTCTATTCAGAAAATGACCCCTAGACCCTCAAAGGACCCCTAGAGCCTCTCTTGTGGTCCAAATGGTGTAATTTCAAAACCTATGCACCCCTAAGTCTCTCTTCTTTAAAGGACCTATCACAGGTCAGACACTGCTCAAGAACGGCAATAGCCAATCTCTTAATCTGTGATAACCCTGACCAAGAAATGACCCTTGCAAAAACCCCCGGAGATTTATCCGATCTTCGAATCCAAAAAAATCAGTGGCCATACCTCGGCCTCGACCTTTGCTTCAAATATCCAAGTCTAAGATAAAAAGTTCAAAGTCTCGAACCTTTGTAAAATCTCAAATCTTCCTCAAAAGGTTAAAAGGTTGTTTTTGTAGTTTTTGCTCTTTTCGAGCCTAAATGCTCTCTAGGTCTCCAAATTAGGATCAATCGGTGTCCATTTCTTTGTAATCGCGAGGTTTTGGAAAAGCGGTCCAAAGAGCTAGGGCTTTCATAAAATCCATCGGCCAAGATTCCCTCAAATACTCTAAAAAGCATGAAAAATCAGGTCTAAAAATTAGGTGCTCGAACAACTCATGAGAGCGCACTTGAAATAAAAAATTCAGATAGTCAGTGGCCACACCACAGTAAATTTAGAGCAGCGAGACTATCATATCCATGCCAATTTTTAGAAATTCCATGGCCCAAGCAATCATTTCTGCCCAAACCCTGAAAAAGCGTAATTCATTTGTATTTGACACGTGAAATGCTCTTAAAAGTTTTGTCAGACTTGGAATGCAACAAGGTTAGAGACATTTTCTCAAGACCTCTCCTATCCTCAATAAATCATTTCATGAACCCCTGATCTAGGGAATGATTAGCCATTCAATTCCACTCAGCTTCAGGAGGCTATAAAAACCTAATTTGGTAAAGAAATTTTGCTTCAAAAAACCCTCGGCGACTGCCCAGGAATCCAATAGCCAATCTGTCAGCTCTTGTGGCTTCAAGATTCCTCAAACTTAAAATCATTAAAATATGGCCTGATGCGGCATTTTATAGAAGAACCAGCAGCATCCCCTATATAATTTTGTCAAACCATTTGAAAAATGGTTTTTGACCTAATTTCCTACTCGGGTACCATAATCCTGCGTAGTCAGAGGCTGTGGATCACTTGGACCTAGGAGCATCTATCCCTGGGCCACCCTCTAATCAATTTGACCATCTTACCCTTTAAAATTACATTTGAGAGCTTTTTTTAACTAAAAAGCCCTGATTTTACCCCTTGCCCTTTTCATAATTTGGTTCTAATTGGACCATGACAATCGGAGCATCTGTGACTTCTAAAATTGACACTAACTGGGATGACTTCGAAGCTCGGGAGCTCACACTGAGTGAGAGCAGTGATAGGTTCAGAAAAATCAAAAATCAGGATATTATTTAAGATTAGCAAAAGTGAGATATTTTTAATTTAATGCATTCTCATCTTTAGCTAATCATGTATGACTCTTGGATTAGAATCTTTGGATTCTCTCTCTCACCCTCCACCCTAGGATCCCCTAGATGGATTTCAAATCCCTAGTGAAACCCCTAGAACCCCCATCAAGCATCCTAAGATCTACCCTTTAGGTTTGCACCCAATGGAGTTTTGCTGAATGACATCTTTTATGGCACCTCCATTGCTTCCCCTATCCAACCTCATTAGAACACCCCCCATCAAACCATCCATTAGATTAGCCCAAGCCTAATCTAGCCTTTGAACCCTCCATGTCACCTATCCATGCCTCCCCCTCCAATTCAATCCCAACCTTTCACTAGGATTGAATCCTAGCCTTCCACCTCAATTAGGATAGGATCAATTCTAGCCCTTCATCTCACCATCCTCATCCACTCATCCCACCATTGGATCAACCATTTTAGGGCTATAAATTGCCCCAAGTTCGTTGAGCTAAGGGCTGGCCACAAAAACCCTAATCTAAAGAGCGAAAGAGGAAGAAGAAGAAAAAAAAAACCCTAGATCTACCCCCAACCCTTGGCTAGGTAAGCCTAAACCCTGATAGGTTTCATGTTCTATACTTTAATCCATGTCAAATGAATGTTTTTATGTTGTCTAATGCATGCTAGAGCACCCCTCTAAATCGAATACAAGGTAGAGACTCAACAGTCTCTATCTTGCTCTTATTTTTTACCTATTTCGATGTGAATTTTCATTTAAATTTTGTAGGAGGCTGATTGAGCCCAATTTTTAGTATGTTTTTCTAGACATATGTAGGGAGTCTATATTTAATTTTGCAATTTTTTGAGTTATGGAAGGCCTCGAAATGGTCCCCTAAATAGATCCCAAAAACTGGGTCATTTGAGACTCAATTTAGAGGAATATTTGTGAATTTTGTTTTGAACAATTCATGCATGATTTTGAGCAAATTTTTTTATATGCTATTCTTATGTATATCCTCCATGATCATGCTTACTTTTAGGATTTTTGCAAAACCCTCAGGGCTTCAAAAACGAGAAAGATAGCTGCTGGATTTTCTCCCAATAACTAACACCTGTTTTTTTTTAATTAAAAAATAAGCATTGAGAAAACAGGCGTTAAGATCTGGGAGCCACCCCAGGGAGCCCTGATTATCCCTAAACCTATTCCAAGCCTTTTTCTAGCATCTGAGAGTCATCCCTATGCATCAGCACCTCTGTGGGCCCTTATTTTTTACCTAACGCCTATTTTTTAATAAACAAGTGTTGGACAAGAATTCAGGCATTGGGATGATTTTCAAGTGTCAAGCTTGGACCTTAAAAACCATTTGTTTTCAAAAATTAGCTAAGTGTGAGTCTTCCCTAGGGTTAGGCCTAAGACCCAAGAGAAACTCCCTCCTCTAGGCCCCACTTGGGTGGCCCAAAAACCCAAAAAGTTGTTGATTTTATACCCAATACTTGTGTTTCACCTGAATGAAAATTTAGGCATTGAACAAACAGGCGTCAGACCAAAAAATCGGTGTTAAGCCTGTGATAGATGACTGGGTGACCCACTTTTGGAGATCATATCTCCATGTGGCCTATGCCTAGGACCCCTAGGGTTGCACAGTGTAACCCTACAAGACTTCCTCTTTCCTAGCTCAGGATCCCACAGTACTGGGACCTACCTAAACATCTCAAACAGTGGCAGCAAAATGCCTACTGGATCAAATTTCCTAATGCCTATTTTCATCATGAATTAAATTCAGGCGTATGGAAAGACAGGCATTGAGATGGAAAACAGGTGTTAGGCCTGTAACTCAAAAAAATTAACCTTCCTTCTTTTCTTCCTCTTTTCCTAGGGTTGATTCTAAACCCTAAAAAGGCAAATAACAAGCCATTTAGACGGGTTAATCACCCCTCTACAGACCAAAACCTTGAGGGGTCTCCTGTAGGTTAAAAAAAAAGGTCAAAATTAAGAATAGTTTATGGACTGTTTATAAGCCAACGCCTGTTTTTACCCTGAATTAAAATTCAAGCACTAGGAAAATATGCATTAGGAGCTAAAACAGGCGTTAGGCCTGAGAAAAATTCAATAATTTCCCAACTCACATTAAAAAGTGTTAAACATTTAAATTCACAATTAACAAAGCATGATTATGAACATAAACTTGAAACTTGTATGAATGGGAGAAGCCTCCCTAAAAGGTGGGTATTTGGGGTGCCTAACACCTTCCCCAAATGCAACTAAACAGCTTACCCTAATCTCAAGAACTCAGACTAGTACTAGGAGTTAAACCCTAGACTCTCGAGTCTAGTTTCCTTCTTTTCCCAAGAAAGAAGGACCGACGTCCAACTTAGTCGGTTAACCCAAGTTGGTTGTGACTCTAAACCAAAGCACCGGGCCCTCCCCTAAGGGGAGGTGCCTCCTCACCCCGAAGCACCAAAGGCCAAAGTAGGCGTGCGCTCGCCAATGTCCACAAGCGCTTATGGCTTATATTTGCCAAATTGGGGGATTTCTTTTCCCTTTTCTTCTTCTTTCATCTTCTTTATGTCATTTAGTCTCTCATGGGGTGTTCCTTAGGTTTTATTTCATTATACGGGGGTCCCACTCTAATTGGATAATGTTTCCTAATGAATTTTTATAAAAAAATTCCACTATTAACCGATTAGGATTGATCCTAGACATGTCTGGATCGATCCTGGGTTGTCTAAAACTAGTAGTTTGAAACTAAAAAATCCAAGACCGATTCTGGCTAAGCTGGGATTGACCCTGAGATCGATCTTGGACATTCTATGATTGATTCCTAGATTGTCTAGGATCTATTGGCTGAATTTGGTTAATCATGGATCAATCCTGGCTGAGCTTAGATTGATCTAAGATAGTTGGGATCAATCCTAACCTGTCAGAAATGTTTAAAATGGGCTGGACTAATCCTATGTATTCTCTTGCTCACTCGTATGAGTCCATAATATTACAAAACACATGGAGGATATTTAAAGACATGTGGGGGTTCAATACATGTGCGGGGTGTTCAATGTGTGTTTGGGGTGTTACAACAGGATTTGTATAACTTACATGAGTGGATTCTCATGGATGTGTAAGTTGGAAGTTCATTTTTATTGATTTGCTATGTAATAGATAATGATTTCTATTAATAAATATCATAACTCAATGACGAGCTTTCAAAGTGGACGTAGTCCAAGTGGAAGGCCAAACCACTATTAATTTACTATACATTGCGAGATTGTGTGTTTGCTTGGTTTTCTTGCATGTGTTGAATCGACTATTGAATATTTAATTCATGCTTTAAATTGATCTAGTGCACTATTAAGAAACTTAAGACATTAAAAAAAAAAAAAAAAAACATTAGAAAATCTATCAGCCTATCTCCCGTTTTGTTATCATTCGTGGTAGTGTATGACAGAGTATAGTGGTCTATGATAGTGTTCATAACAAGGGTTTCTAATTGACTTACTTGAAACATTTTTAATTAATATTATGTTGCATAATCAAGATAAATAATTAAGTAAATCAAAGTTAGAGAAATTGGGCTAAATAGTTAAATTAGTTTTAAAAGAATTGGTGGGATTGTATTCATTTGCCCTCTAGGATCACATAGGTTAACAACTTAAAATTTTAGGTGGTCCCAAATGCCTACTTCATCATATTGATGATAATATTTTTTTTTTCTATCACATTCGTTTCATTTTCCTACATAACTTGAAAAAAAAATCTAAACTATTCATTTTGAGTTTGGTAGGATTGATTAAGTTTTTTTAAGGTGGGTTTTGAGATGAACAAACTATTTAAGGCATTTGCCTTTCTTCTAGGTAACAGTAGTGATGGTGTCTAAGGTTGTATGTAAAGATAGTTTCATTTTAGCCATGAGAAGATCAATTGAAGGAGGTCTTCCAATGGGTTAATAAGTTTCAGATTAAATCAAATTAATATGAAGTTGTAGGCATCCCAATATTGTAAAACCCATTGCTATCATGTAAAATGGCAAGCTGCCTACAATTCTTTTTCTTTTTAGCTATATATCATGTTACTTCTTTCCTTCCATTTCATTTCATTAGGTCCTAGGAAGTTATATTATTATTTTAGGTGTTATCATTATTTCTTTATGCTTTGTTATATCTTTTGGATTAATAGAAGATGGCACGTCCCACTAATATTTGTCTATCATTACTTTATGAAGTCTCTAAATGTCACTATCTTTTTTCTCCACTATGTCTTAGGTTATCTCCTTTATTATTGCTAGTATTTTAATTTTTACTTTATTTTGCTTAGTTTGCAATCTTTTTCTTTCTTCATATTATGTCATGGCAAACTCATAAGTATGGTCATGATAATGTACACATGTATATTAATCTTCTAAGTTACCTTTGAATTACATGATCTTTATAGACACATTATTACTATGATATCTTAATTTGTTGTAGTTACATGTGATAACAGCACAATGTATGTCTCTGAAACACACAATTTCAATATTTTCTCTCTTTCCATTCAATTTAATAAAATGTTAAGTAGATGAATAACCTCTTTACCACCAACTAGATAACTTTGATTTCTTCAAATACTACAAATATGCTCATACTTATTAAATACTAGGATAAAACATAACGCAAAAGCATGCTCACTTAATAAGTAAGGAAAATACAACACATTTGCACTCATTAGTTTAAGGTAGAATAAAAGGATCATACGTTAAATGTGAGGTAAGGATAGGTTGTTTATGAGATACAAAGAGGTGAAGTAAGTGTTGTTGCATGAGAAAAATACCTCTTTTGGGTCTATGGAGTTTGCTAAATAAATCTTCTTTAAAAGAAGACATCTAACACCTCTTGAACTAACAAGCATAGCCTTTGGCCAAGTAGGCATCATCAATAGTTTTGTTGTATGATGCAGGTATAACCTCCAAAGTGGATCTAATTAAAAGGAACAATTTATTTAAAGACTAGGTTGCAAGGCCCCAATTGGTTGATTCTCTCAAGTTCAACCATATAGGTAATATAAAATATATGAGTTAACAAAAAAACTTTATTAGGTTAAAAATAGGTAACTTCAAATGTGGAAGTGGCAGAGTTCTTAATACATTTCTTAACTTTTGATTAAACCATTTACCCAAAGATCTTGAGAGTTAAACAATATCAAGTGAAGTATTTCACAAAAAAAATTATACTTAAAAAGTAATAATAATAATATCCAACTACATTGAAAAAGCCAGTGGTGACTCCAAGTCATTATTGATGTTTCTGGCATTGGAAAAGTCTATTTTAAAATTACATCTATCCACTGTGAAAAATTCAAGGCCCATAATAGAAATGGCCATGCAGATTAACTAATATAATTTTGATCAACATTCAATTAGGTAAATACCAAACTAATCATTGTTCTACATCTACTTATAAGTGGGACTCTTGCCTCATGGTTTACATGGAAATATTGGTCTCACCAATACACTAGTATTGCATGACCTACACTCTCTTCATAACCTTTAGGCATACAACCCACTTTTAGTAGGAATATATGGATGATTTATCTCTAAAAAATGTATATTCTCACCATTCTCCACAATGATTGACAAATGCATAAAAAAAAAATTAAAGTAAATGAAATAAACAAGATAAAAGAAAGAATGATTCTTAGAAGCCTAAAGATTGATCATGATTCTTACATGTTGTGTGCTAGGGAGTCATCTATTTTCATTGTATGTGAGTTTTTTTTGCAAATTCTCATGGATTTCATGTTTGCTCTTGTATTTTATACTTGATGTCCTATTTTCTTTAAAATGAGTACATGGTTTTCAATTGCTACTTACAAATTATAGTTTCTAATTTCTAATGGATTTACACACCTTTATTATGGGGCATTGAGACTGTTTTTCTACATTGATCATCCTATGAGATTTAAAAATAATTGGCTGATTTCATACTTCTATGGAAATCAAAAAATGTAATTAAGTTTACAGTTCCATATGTGCTCAATGAGACTCAAGCATCTTGTATTTACACTTCTGATTTGCCTAGAGTAGAGGATTATATATTTTCATATCCAAATTGATTTACATGTTGAAAATGTTAATAAATTTCTAAATGAATTCTGTATTGGAATGGAAAGAAATAGTACTCTGTAAATGACAAGCAAAGGTAAAATGATTAGGATGAATAAATCAAGCTAAGTGATTAGCAATTAAAGGCAAAAAATTATGAATCATTGACAAATGATATGATAACACTAATAAGAAAGTGAAGACCTAAGATCCCACCATTAGGCTTAAACGATGGCCAAGATCCTGTCATTGGGGGTTAAACAATGACCAAGATTCTACTATTAGGGGTTAAACGATGGCCAAGATCTTATCATTGAGAGTTAAACAATGACCAAGATCCCTCCATGGGAGGTTAAACAATGATTAAAATCCCACCATTAGGGGTTAAACTGTCATGCCCCGAAACCCAAACTCGGAAATCAAAGTAATAAATGTAGAAGTACACATGCGCGGCATCGTAGATCTCGAAGCGTGACATTGGTGACTCTTTCCTTGTAGAAAGAGTCCTTACTTAACTTACTTAAATTGCAGTATACATTTTCTTTATTCTTTTTCTTTCTTTTATCCAATTAACAGTCATCAATTACCAATATATTCATAGCAGAGATAAAACCATAGAATAATAACATCCATTTGTAAGGTGTAGTGAAAATATAATCATACACATTTTAAACTACACAATGGAAAATATCTAATAATCTTCAACATCCATAATGAATAAACATAAATCTCAAACCATACAACTAGGCATAACCATACGTATCTAAACCATGTCATAAAACAGGTCAACCAACCGGCCACATAACATCTGTCATCTCATCACTATCAAACTACGAACTATCAAAATCTAACCATGTCTCAAAACATAAACTATCTTGTACATAGTGTGTTGAAATGAAACCAAATATGAAGGAAAGAACAGAGATGGTCCCCTTGCTCCAACGAGCCAATTCTATGAACTAAAAACCTACACAAGATCTCATACTATAAGGGGTCATATGAAAAAGTGGTAAAAATATGGGTAACTATAAAGCATGTGAAAGAACATCCATAATGTCCCACATAGTAAATCAAATATGCACGAGTATGACTCAGTACCAAACCAGAACATGCATAATAAATAAAAATTGAACTAGCCACAATAATAATCAGATTCTACTAAAGGTGACAGAAGTAATAAAGCCAAATCAACATAAATCCATAACTAAGTAGGTAAAGTGTAGCTTATAAGGAAAATATAACATGTAATGCAAGTGCTTTCTACAAAATATTCATATATAAATAGGTCGTAGCACCTTTCAAGTAAATTGTCTACGCTAATAGATTTCAAACCAGGTGCATGCTCACGGAAGCTCAGTACCACTCTCAAACTCACATAATCCATGAAAGGTTTCTAACGAAACACACCATAAATCAAATCAACTCAATCCGTGTAGGGTTCCTGAATTAAATCTCGTCAAAACATCCTATATCATATCCAACAGATTAGCCCACATAAGGCCTCTAACAAAACTGAAATCATGTAACCCATGTAGGGTCACTACAAAACTGAAATCACGAACATAAATTATGGGTAACTAGTGTCGTCTTCACCTATTAATGTCACCCGATGATTAGGTCCAAAAATGGGGTCATAAGACTAATATAACCCACAAAAATCCCCTAGTGCATCAAGGGTTAGCTCACAAAAACTACCTAGTGCATCAAGGGTTAATGGGCAACTAGTGTCATCTTCACCTATTAATATGACTTAGTGATTGGATACCTTAAATGGGTCATAAGACCAATATAGCCTACAAAAATCCCCTAGGGCATCAAGGGTTGGTGGGCAACTAATACCGTCTTCATCTATTAATTCTACCCAGTGATTAGGTCCAAAACAAAATCTTCAAATGCAAAATGGTACTTTGAAATCCATGCATATATATAGTAATATGTAACTGTACAAGAATATAATGCAAGAGATGTCCAGGTAACAAAACTCACAAATGAGACCATGTAAAGACCATATTTAAAACCAAACGAAAAGTAGTACCTTATACTCACACTAAAACCAAATGTTCAGAAATTTCTCTTCTAACTTTTCAAAACCAATAATAGTATAAAAGTCCCAAACAAGTCATGTGGATGTAATGATACTAATATGAAATTTATCAAATCAAGTGAAAAGCATAATAATAGCATCAATGAGAAACTAGCATATGAGGTAGCATAAGCAACAAAGCTTGGAGCCATTTAAAGTAAATAAAGACTACCAACTAGCAATAAGAATCTCAAGCATAGGGAAATCAAGGCAAACATCATGCATATGAGATAGAAATCATTTTTCCCTTTTTAATTTCACAATAATTCAACCTTTTTACATTTAATCATAGAGAGAAGCTTAGGATTTTAATGAATTCATGATGGTAGCAAGATAGAAGGATTAGATCTTAACTAATACATACTCAAATCAAATATATTAAACATTCACAAATAAAATCCAAAATTTTTATGTAATCATGATCTCTACTAAGGTATAGTTGAATAAATCACTATATGGAATAACTGAAATCGCCAAATTCACATAGACTTGCAAGAAGTAATGAAAATCTATCATCTCACCTAAAATGACAACCAAAAATTGAGAAAAGTGTACAAAATAAAAAGAGTAGATCAATCAACTTAATAACTCACTAATCCTCCATGAATTTAGTGTTTGGATAAAGGAAACTTACCAAACTTCAATAACAAAGCAAACAAAATGAAGAAAAACTGAAATTTCATCTAAATTAAAGATTTCTAATGGATAGAATGACAAGAATTCAAAAAAGTAGCATATCATGTGTGAAAACTCACAAAAAATCTCATAGACCTAGTGATCAAGTGATGTGAACTTACCAAAACTTTATAGATTAACAATCAAGTGATGTAGAAACTAAAATACAAATCATATTGAAGAATAACCATAAAGAAAATGATGAAAATCAAAAGGAGTAGCACATCATGTATGGACACTCACTATCTTAGCATTTCTCTTTGTTTGAGCTCCAAAGTCTTCCAACACTTCCTTTTCATTTACTCTATTCTCTATAAAATGATGTAGACATAACCTTAATCAAATAAAACTAGAAGATTCAAGAAGAAAATTACCCATTCTAGCAATATTTTCAAAGTTGGGTGTAAAACTTACCCAATTGAAGAAGAACCCCCACACTTAGCTCCCAAATCCTCTAAACCTCTCTAACTCTTTCCTTTTTGATGTAAAATGAGGTTATTAGGGTTTTTATCATATTTATAGGGTTTTAGGCTGAATTTCATCCATTAAATAGACTATATAAGGGTCTTAGGTGAAGTAGAGACCTAATTAGGTCAAATTTTGAAATTTTTAGAATCCAAAATTTAATTCTCACGAAATCTTATCGATCCGGCATGTTTCGGGCTATTGTTTTGTAAAAACACTGAGAGGCCAGATTGAACTGGAAAAAATTGGATTGATCAGCTAAGTTTGGATCCATCCGACATAATCAAGTCAATCCAGGTGACTTTCCTAGATTTGACTCCTTCGCACTAAAATATCCATAACTTTCTCTAGAAAATTCATTTTTACAAACCATTTATTGGGTTGGAAACTAGACCCCAAGATATTTCTAGGGTTATATGGATTAAAATCTAATTTACTTGGGATTGGTGTCAGTGGGCTTGGAAAGCTAACCCAAATTTGATAGTCTATCAGCACAAACACCTTGTGGGAGAATTACCATAACTTCTTCTAGAAAATTCATATTTATGCACTATTTAATGCTTAGGAAATTAGAATCAAATATCTTTCCAAATATATATGGTTTCCCCCCCAAGTTTTATCAGAGTTGGTACAAGTGTTCCTACAAAGTTACCCCAAATACGCTCTTGGGAAAACTTTGGGACTTAACAAGTTTAAGGTTAGACTTAGGTTCTACACTTCAAGCTTGGTCCAAAGGATTCCTAAAATACTCTAAGGTCTATATAAACATGTGTGATAACAATTTTTCACTAACATGTGTCAAATTATCTTTTTACCCTTTAAGTGTAATGCGAGGTGTTACATGGCCATACAAGAGGAACTCAATCAGTTCAAAAGGAATGATGTGTGGTTCATAATTGAGAGGCCCTTTGACAAGAATGCCATTGCTACCAAATTAATCTTGGAGAACAAACATGATGAATATGGTATGATGACTAGAAACATGGCCAATTTTGTAGTAAAAGGGTATGTCTGAATAGAGGGCATTGATTTTGAGGAGATATTTGCCTCATTTGCTAGATTGGAGTCCATTAGGATTCTTTTGCCCATTGCATGCTACTTGAAATTTAAATTATATCAAATGAACATTAAGAGTGAATTACTAAATGGGATACTCCAAGAAGAGGTATACGTAGAGTAATCTGAGGGATTTATGGATCCTCACTTGTCAAACTATGTATATAGGCTCAAGAAGGCATTGTATGGGCTCAAACAAACTCCAAGAGCTTGGTATGAGAGGCTCATCGGATTTCTTCTTAATCACCATTTTGATTGAGGAAGTGTATATAAAACACTCTTCGTCAAGAAGCAACATGGTCATATACTCATTGTGTAAATCTATGTAGATGACATCATTTTTGGGTCCACAAATGAGGTGTCAAATGGTTTTTCCCAAACAATGAAGTCTGAATTCGAGATGAGTGTGGAATGAGAACTAAGGTTTTTATTTAGTCTTCAAATGAAGCAAACCAATGATGGCATTTTTCTAAGACAAAATAAGTTTTCCAAAGACCTGGTAACCAAGTTTAATGAAATTCGTAAAAGGTTATCCTAGAGGGGGGTGAATAGGATATCTAAATTGATTCTAGCATTGTTTGAATTTGCTGGGATTGATTTTAGATAAATTTTACTCTTCTTAAAATTGGCCCAAGTGTGTGTGTGCTACAAAGTGTATACTCGAGAATATTGTCAAACACGTAGAGTGCAAGAGTAGTAATATGCGAAAAAGTACAAAAACAAGCAATCACACACTCAATCTACAACAAGAGATTTATAGTGATTCAGCATGATGGCTTACATCCACTCTTTTAAAGCTTACCACTGAGCTTAGGTAGATTTCATTAAGGTACTATTACAACCTAGGTTAAAACATATAAAACCCAACTACTTACTCAAAATAAAATTACATAATTGTAAATGTAATATGTTGTAAATTTCATGAACTATAAAATACATGTATTGTATAGACTAGGACATGACTAGAGTCATGCTAGAGTCTAGGAGGTTCTTGGGTTCAAGCATCATGACGATCATCATCAAGTGCCAAGAAAGCCTTAAGAGGTCAATCTGGGAGTCAGTAAATCATCCCAAAGGATTCACAACTTACTCCAAGATCACACAAGGTAAATTAGGTAATGTGAAGTAGTCGAGGTGAATCAAGGGTCCAAGGAAGGGTTTTAAAGGTCCACAGACCTTCCCGAACCATGGAGGGGCGATCCCAAGTCACTGAAGCTTTTCCAAGGGGTTTGAGGCTGTTTTCTGTGACTTTGGATCGATCCAAACCTCCTAGTTCAATCTAAATAATTTGGATTGATTCAGGATTGAACCAGCAACTCTTAGGTTGCAGGTTCTAAATGTTTTTTGCACTTGGATCAATCCAGGATCGATGCAAAGTAGCGAAAACTCTATATAATGATCTAAACTTTAAAAATTAGTTTCTAATTAATGGTTCATCTTTCCTGACCATTGGGAAGTGTTCTAATATAATGGACAAGGATCATTTTTGTCCAATATAAGAGGGGATGAACTTCAAATGATCCACTAATGGTCATGAATTAAATTTCAACTCTCTTGCTCTTGTTTTGGGAAGATCATGAGAGATTAGCTTCTCTAATACTTGGAAAATCTCTCTATAAACCTAGATAGGAAAATCCATACCCAAAAAGACCATTCATTT
>JAOXJP010091731.1:0-14651 GCA_025762735.1 Platanus orientalis | reverse complement strand
GAGTGTGTGTTGGGGGGGCGGGGGACGTTGACAAATTTTGCATTTCTTTCACTAGAGACCCTAATTCTCCCTAAAGAAAAAAGAAAAAAATTGATGAATTATGTGATCGAATGATTAATGAGCATTTTCTTTATAAAACAAAACATAATTATGTTATCAGCCCTAATTCAATGTGATTATGGGGCGTCTTGTGTCTAAGTGCAGACACAAAACATGTCACATGTGCATTCAAACAATGGTCACTGTTGATTGGGACTCCGACCATGGGTTCTTGGTGGACAGGTCTGCAATCTTGGCTTTAAATACCTATAAATTGCATTTGGACCTATTTATTGTCCTTGTTTTTTTAAAGGTTGCATTATTTTCTAGAGAAAGTAAAGGGGTAGGCGGGCTCGTGTTGCTCATGACCATGGATATGGTAAGCCTATTACACTAGACAAGGATTTGAGTGGTCTCTCTCAGTTGCTGTCTACTGATAGTAATTTTCACACCCTCAAGCAGCAAGGACGGGATATTGTCCGCTTTGTTTAACCCTGACTCGCAGTTTTAAAATGCTTCCAGCATGTAAGGTTCCATGCTCACATATAATGAAAAGATTGGGTAGGAATGAATTTTGTACTGATGCATCAGAATGATGTCAAAGGGGCAGATACATCAGTGCTGAAAAGTGATAAGTTTCCCCAAAAAGGGAAAACATGAGGTGTGAGAACTGTGAAAACGACATCAGGGTGCGGGCACATTAGTGCCATAAAGTGACAAGTGCCCCCCAAAAAGTGTAAATCACTTTTCAGTACTGATGCGTCGGGTGCTGCTTGCACAGTTCTCACTAGATACGTTTGTACATAATCCAAGCCCACCCCCAAAAAGTATGTCACTTTTTCAGCATTGATGCATCAGACCTTGGTGCTGTTTGAATGCATCAGTACAAACTTCATTCATACATGATCCAAGCCCTATTAAGCACAGCCTACCTTCCTATCTAGGCGATGTGGGACTAAACCGTGGCATTAGTCTCACTCCAACCCAACACACATGGACACTACATGATTGGAGTAAGGCTAAGGCTATGGTTTAGTCCATCATTGCTTAACTAAAAAAGGTAAGTACGTGGGCAGAACACAATTTATTTGTGTGGGTCTAAGGATGTTACAATTGGTATCAGAGCTAAGTTCTGTTTCAATATTTGGGTTGAACTCCTCACGAGGATGTATATAACCTTTAAGGGGGTGGACTATAGTGCTCCATGTGTATACAGTACGGCTGGAATGAGGGTGATGCCATGGTTTAGTCCCACATCGCTTAGAGAAGGTAAGCTGTTTTTATATGTGGGCACGACACTTTACATGCTGGACACTTTGTAAAACAGTGAGCCAGGGTTATGCAAAATAGATGAATGGCATGGGTCTTGAGCATTACAGTATCTTAAAAAGAAAAAGGAAAAGAAAGGAAAAGAAAAGAAAAGAAAAGAAAGCCAATGCCTTTAAGCATGACCTCTTAGGAGAGAGAACATGGGTCAAATCTAAGACTATCAATTGGGTTAGATTGGCCTGAAGCCTGACATGTCAGGCCTAAAAAACAGTTGGTATGGGTTAACCTAATTTTGGGCTAAGCTGAGTTCAGCCCAACTTTAGGTTTGAAGTTTCATTCGGGCTAAGATCAAACAAGCTCAAGTTCAGTTCAGGAGGCCCGGTTTGAACTAGTTAACAAATAATAATTTTATTTATATGTTAATATTAGGTCTTTTTGTTTTTATATTTCTTTTTGGGTCTATAAATTCTTAACAAGTTTACCATCTTCAAATAGTTTAAGTGTCAACTGTTCAAAAAACCCACATAACATGCAATTTCAGTCCCAAAATTTCGAAAAGAATTTTAATTTGTGCCGCCCAAAACCCGTTGTTTTAAAACGGGTTGAGTTCGGGCTGACTACCTCGTGCCAAGTTTGGCAGACCTTGGTCCAGCCCAGCCCAGCCCAGACCGATTGACAGCCCTAGTCAAATCCCGTAGCAGCATTTTGCTATCATGCAATGTTGGCTGCTTCTTGTGTCAGTTGTCTGCTAAAACTTGAACTAGCAATATCCTCAAGTCCCACCCATTTTTATGTTCCAAATGAAAAATAACGCCCTTGAATGGATTTGGACGCAGCTCAGTTTCGAAAACGAGAGAGAGAGAGAGAAAGAGAGAGAGAGAGAGAGATTTGATACACTAGAAATATGGTAATGGCGTATTAACCCATCACTCCCCTACCTTTTTCCCTGCTTTCGGTTTTTCACAATGACATTTGAGGGGTCCTGGCAGGGTTGATCAGAGCGGGACAAGACAGGGTCAACTGCAACCAAGCACCAGTTGGACCAAATTTGGTCCCATTAGAGATATGGTAATGCTGAATTAACCCCTCATTTCCCTACCTTTTTTCTTTTTCTTCTTCTTCATTAAAAAAAATAAAAACACTTTTCTTAACTTCTGAGGGAACCTGGCAAAGCTAATTGGAGCGGGACAAGGTGAGCACAGCAAACAAAGCTGAGCTGAACCAAGCTTTACCCAGTTCAACTCAGGCTTATCACAAAAGGACTGGGCTTAGGTTCAGCTCACACTCATCACAAGCCTGAGATGCTAAGATTGGATCATGTTTGGCTTAGCTTGGCTCGGCTTGGCATGGCAAAATCAAGGATACTACTTTCATCTTAGAGCCCAAAAAGCCCATAAGCCAATCTTGTTCCAAAAGCAAAAGATATAACTAGTAGAAACAAGCCAAACAACTAATATTATGACAAGCTATATCTTTTCAAACAATATATATATATATAATGTTTGAATAATATAATATTATAAATTATATTGAGAAGTATTATATAAATGTGTAAGAGTAAGACGCTTAACGAGTTTAGCTTCTAGTGAGCGAGCTCAGCTAGTGTGCCTGACTCGGGAAAAAATTAGGTGAAAAAGAATTTTGTGAGGACTGTGCAAACGGCACCTGGGTGTGGACACATTAATGCCAAAAAGTGATAAGTGCCCCCCCTCAAAATTGTAAATCACTTTTTGGTACTGATGCGTTAGCCCCTCTGGTACTGTTTGCATAGTTCTCACGAAATTCAATTGCACATAATCCGAGCCCACACAGCAATACAAATTATGTGAGAATGTGTTCATTGGGCTACACTCAGCCGAAGCTCATGGGCCTATAACCTGGCCCAAGGGAAGCCCACTCACCATGTGGTTTCGAATTCAAACCCCTCAAAAAACCCAGAAAAGATTAGGTACGGAAATTACCTTTTCCTAATGTATTAGAAGGGCATCAGGGGTGGGTACATCAGCCTTGAAAAGTGATAAGCACCCCCTAAAATGTGAAAGTCACCTTTCGGCACTGATGTGTCAGCCCCCTGATGTCATTCTAATAAATACATCAGGAAAAACTGGTTCCCGTACCTAATCCCAGCCCTCTAAAACCAGACAGTCCAACAACAGAAGGATATTTCTGTCATTTACAACTATTTTTTTCCTCATTAATTATTTTAAAATTTGAATTTCAAAATCTCCTGACTGTTTCCACAATTCAGCCGTGACAAAAGGGTCATAAATTTATATTTATTATTTATTTAAGGTAAAAATAAAATTACGATGATACCCTCCAATACTTTAATAATCAATATTACTTAGAGCTCAAAGACAGCCATTTTGATCATTTCACATCCTTTATTGTAGGATGTTCTGTCCAGGATTTGGTGTCTAAGATGGTGTCTAGAACACCAGGGGACGTCATATAGAATAAAATGCATATTTTATATTAAAAAATGCATAACCCATCCATTTTATTCCATATGACGTCACCTGGTGTCCTCTACACCGAATCCTGGACAGAACATCTTTTTCCAAAGCTAAAATAGTAACAATTAATAACTTAAAAAAAAAAAATTTCTCTGTGACCATGAAATTAAAGTCATAAATGAGTTTATATTTGTTACCAAAAAAAAAAAAAAAAAAAAAAAAAAAAAGAAAGTATTTTTGCTTTATATATTTTTTGTTTAAATTTATAATACTAATATTTTTCATACAAAGCCAATCGTCAAATATCACTTCAGTTCACCTCTTCTCTTCCCTTGTTCTCTTCTCTGTATCTTTGCTATCTGGGAAGTTCTTGAAGCTCTGATGGCAGGGATTCTCTCTCCAACCATCGAACTTACTGATAAAATTTCTTCTTTTTCCGATCTAGGTTCTCATTAATTTTCCCAGATCATAGTTTTGTGATTGAATATTTGCTTTCTCTGCTTCTGCTGTTAAAACCAGATATATAGACAAACACCTCTGGTTTGGGGTTTTGGGAGGTTATTTCAACAGATTCAGATAAGTAGGCTTTATGTGGGAGATTGAGAGAAGTGCAGATTCATATGAGGTTAGTTTCGTTTCTCAGTTCTTACTTATTTTCCATTCTATTTCTCAATTAATATGGGTATTTTATTTTTATTTGTTCATTTCTTCTTTATGTGATGATTGTGGGTTCTTAAGATGATTGTTGGGTTCCTGAAAAAAATTATCTTTTTTCTTTTATATGTGTTTTTTTGTTCTTTCTGCAAGTGAAAGTGAAGTTAGCATAGATTTGTTCACTTTGTTGAGAAAATTTGATAACTTTCCCTGTTTTGATATGGGTTCGATTCAACGGGCTATTAGCAGATTGCATATTATTTGCAAAGATAATTTTTTTAGGTTACATATTATAAATTTTTTTCTTTCTCTTTTTCCATTCTCCTCATCTCATCCTTGCTTTTCTTCTTCTTTTCATGGTATGGGTCATGTTAGGTATCCAGACTATTTCTTGAACTTGAGTTTTAGGTAAAAAAAAAGTTTGCATTTTTTTGGGGTGAATTCGTAGTCTTTTTTATTTTAATAAGTTTGTCTCTCTGGTCACTTCATTTTGGATAGTGTTAAGGATATTTTTTTGATCCTTAAAGATTATTTCTTTTTGGTAATAACATAAAGATGACATTTTGAGGGGTCAGATTCTCAGTTCCAAATGTTTTTTCTTTCTTCTTTTGCTTCTTTCCCTAATTTCTGATGTAGAATATGAGAATGATCCTATGTTTCTGCCCCATATATTTAGTTATGAGATGGTGTGTTTTGATATTTTTGTTTTGCAGAAATCATCTTTAATCTTTTGAGTTTTTCTGCTGGGAGATTTTGGGATTATGGGTAGAGGCAGAGGAAAGGGGAAGAAGTTAACTGTTGTCACTAGTAATGAGGATCCTGGAAGTGGTGGGGAAGAATCACTTCCAGCGTACAAGAGAAGGGGAAGGCCACAGAAACCATTGAAGGACGAGATTGATGAAGAAGAGGCTGAGAAGATAGAAGAGGAAGATGGGCAGGATGTCAAATCTGCTACATCCAACAAAGAGACTAAAGGGGCGGCAGCAGTGGAGAATGGAAAGAAGAGGAAGAGGTACTCACAAGTAAAAGAGAATCCAGATTCTGTCAAAGAGGAGAACGGTGCTGGAACCAGATCGAGCATAAATGACTCAACCAAGTCCAATGGTTTTCGGCAGAATGGTAACAGGCGTAAAAGCAAGCCCCGGAGAGCTGCCGAAGCTGGTGTTGAGTGGAAGTGAGATTCAAGTTAGCCATCAGAATGAGTTTCTTCCTTTTCAGTCACCAGATAAATCATAGATCTGAGAATCAAGCGTTGATGGTTCATCTCTGGCTTCCTATTGTTCTTTTGTTTTTGGCTTATGGTTGCTCTTTTTTTGTTTTCCTTTTTGGTATTTTCTGATTTTCTGTTCCTCATTCATGAATGATTTTATCTGGGAGATTTGGAACAGGGTATAGTGCTTACTAATCTTTCCTGAAGCTATTACTATTGAATATTTTCACTAGTCATCTTATATAATCTGTTTGATGTGGCATGTATAACCAGAAGCTTCTTTTTCCCTTCTATTAAGGTCATCAAATATTGTTGGCAAAATTCTTCTTTTATTTGTGTTGTTATTATAAAACACTCAACTAGCAGTATATGATCTTTGCATTGTGCATTTATTGTGCTGTGCATCTTATGGTTGTGCCTGCGGTCACATCCAATTTTCTAGTTTTGTTTACTGCTTGTGTTTATGTCATGTTTGCTACACTTTCCTTCCTTCTACCTTTCTTCAGAACTCTGGGAAGTTGATATATAGCATGATCTGCGTATAGTTTCTGGTTGTTTTAGCAGCTTCATGTTTTGGTTTCTGTAGCTCCAAGATTTTCATGGGTGCTTGACAACTCCTGGATAATTTCAAGTACTTATTTTATCTGAATATGTGCTTCATTAACATACTACTCAAGTTGTGCTCCTTATTAGGCATCAGTGATGCTGTCCCCAGCCATGTTAAACATAAGTAAAAGGAGCAACCCTGTTATGAGTATCGAAAATTCTCCAGATGTTGCAATTAGCTGCATAAGGATGTGTTTGTTTTCCCTTCAGTCACAGATTTAAAATCTGTTTCTTATCTTAAGAGGGATGAATAGATTTTGAGGAAGGAATTTGGGATCATCCAGAGCCTCACCGGTAGCATAGACAGCTCCATAATTCTCAAGAGTCAAGTCTGTCATAACAAACTTGTGCAAAAGCACCCAAGGCTTGTAAACATTTTAGCTTTTGCCTGTTCTGCAGTTTTGGAGTCTAGGAATATTTTCAACTACTTCTTACACGCCCTCTTGCATGTATGGAATGATACACCCTAAGCTTAGCCTCACTTATCATTTTCTTAACTTCCGTTTCATTGCATCATAGTTTGTACCATTTTAAATTTTCCTTGTTTCTCATAAACTGGACCATTTATCCCAACGGACTATATATATCTAAAATTGATAGTTTAAGAACATGCTACTGTTTTAAATTTCTCTGATATATGAGAATTATCAGCTGATATGTTTCATGTTTAGAAGTACAAAATTTTATTTATTTTTTCTTAGTTCTATATTTTTTCCTAAAATTCATAAAATATTGGCCAGCATTTTGCAATTTCGAATTCCAATAAAAACTGAATTTCAGTATTTCACACATGTTATACATACACAATTTGAATGAAGTGCAGGGAATTTCAATCAGAGCCGCATTTATTCTGTAAACTCTAGAAATGCCAAAAATACCCCCCATTTTTTCTTGGAAAACTGACTTTTCTAGTGAGGACAACTGCTTAATTGTTTTTATTCGAAATTAAGTTTCACTTTGGAGAAATCATTGTCCTGGCTAGATTTTGTCTCCATGTCCATTCAATGTGTGTTTTCTTTCTTTTTATTTTTTCAAAAAATATTATTTAATTTTTTCAAGAAGAAGAAGAAGAAGAAGATGATGACTTGGAACATAATGTTTGGGACGTAATAAAACATGTAATGTTTGGGACATAAAACATGTGGGACATCGGAAGATGGTTTATAGGTTGACCTGAATTTATAAATAAAAATATGTTCTGAAAAATAAAACAAGCATAGTTTCCAAAGCAAATTTAGTATTATAGAGGAATGTATTGGGTAAAGCATTGCATAATTTTGTTGTGATAAGATGATATTTTATTATAAAATAAATTCATTATAATTTAGGATACATTCTGAAGTATTGTAATTATGAATTTTATTATCTATTTAATAACTCTTGGATGTTACAAATGATTTGTTGATG
This sequence comes from Platanus orientalis, assembly GCA_025762735.1. NCBI lineage: Eukaryota > Viridiplantae > Streptophyta > Magnoliopsida > Proteales > Platanaceae > Platanus > Platanus orientalis. The sequence continues at coordinate 7,010 of JAOXJP010091731.1, read as the reverse complement.
TTAGTTTGGACATCAATATATCATATTTTTCTCCTTGACAATTAGTTTTGCCACCTAAACTTGTCTTTGTTATTGCACTTTTGTTGTTATTTTATGTTTGTTTTTGATGTCGTCTGTTGAGTTGTGAGTATGCAGTTCTATATTTTCCTGTTTTCCTCTAAACCATACTTTGGTGAAGTAATCCATATTCAAAGGTTCATGCTTTTTCACTATTGGAGTATAAAACCTTGATTGGGGTGAATATTAAAGTGGATTTATTGGGATAAATACCTTCTGGAAATTCCAGAAACCTAAATTTTAGAAATTGATCCATTCCACATTATTGACTTAACATCACAATGTAAGGTCATGTGCCCCTAGCATAAGATGTAACCCAACAATTGTTCTCAACAGTTATGCCGTACAGAGGAAGTGTTTAATATGTGACAAGTATTTTTCTCCTTGAAAATTTTATGGAAGATTGGATATGTTTTTTTTCATTGATGGACCTAGACTTGGATAGCACCAATTACAAGACTGCTGTTTCAGGACTTAGCTGGTGTCATGATCTTGAGCCCAAATTGGTCACTTTGACTTGTCATCTTATAGGGCTTATTTCAAGATAATCTTTGCTTCAATGGAGCTCTTGGGAGTTGAAAGTAATGCCTAGTGTCTTCTAGGTCCTTAAGGTTCTAAGAAGTGGTGCTTTAAAGGAGGTAACAAACAGATCGGTTTCTTTACTTTGATAAACTGAAACTGATAATCATTCTGAATCTCTGATGGGTTTGTCAAAACTGAACAAAGGATTGCATGTTGGTGAAGGAGATCCATTGAATGAATCTACTACTTTTCCTATTTTTGTTGAATTTAAACCTGTGACCTCATGGTTCTGTTTTAGAGTGTCAACCAGTTATGTACACTATTACTTGCACACAAATCTACATAAGAGTTCTTGATCATAGTGGGTTCCTTCATAATTTCTGAAGATCATACTTGAACTTAGAAGTATGTCAATAGTTTTAAGATTCACAAATCTTTAATACATTGAGTCCTTAATGCTACTCTTGGATAAGGTAAAACTATTTGTACTATTTATTTTGTATATCTTGGAAGAGATGCAATTTATTGAAGTACTATTGTGAAGATGTGAAATGATATTAGCTGATGTTGAATATATAGAATCCATTAGTGAAGTCACTTCGATCAAGCAAGTTCTAATAAAACTTCTCTATATAGAAAATTAGGCTGAATAGCTAATGCCTTGGAACAACGTTGGATGAAGCAGAAGTGCTTTCTTTTATGAGTATTAGAGAAGTATAATTTTGTTAAATGACATAGTTGCACCAGTAAAAAGGACTGAGGTTGTGGAATTTGATGGAATAGTACAAGAGGAAGGCCTAGATTGGCTTGGGTTGAAGTAGTGAGGAAAGACATGAGTGCAGGTGACTTAACGGCATATATGGTCCTAGATAGAGTTGAATGGCAGAACAGGATTCATGTAGCCAACCCGAAGTAGTTGGTATAAGGATTGGTTGCGTAGAGTTGAGAAATGACATTGGTATTATATCCCCCCTGCCCCACTGAAAAAAAGAAGATAATATTATCTTGTTCTGTTGAAGGATTTACATATGGTTCTGTGTTTCATTCAGGTCAATTGATGCACCCATTTTCTCTTCTTGCTTAAACTTATCCTGGTTCTATGTTGTGAACTTATGGTCAATGAGTTATGCAAGATTCAGCTTCTTTGGTACATCTTGCCAAATGGTTCTTCAACTGTTTGGTTCTCCTTTTATTAGTTATCCTTGCCAATTTTGTATGAGACTTATTGTGTGATTTGTTGGACTAAAAAGGTCAGAGTTCTGCTATCTGCCATCAAGAATCAAAGTTACGTTTGATGAGATTTTTTTAATACCAGCGTGGATGTTCAAATTCACTTGGCTAGGCTGGGATGTGTTATAACGTGGCCATTTTTGTTACTTTGGGAGCTCTGAGGGGCTGGGCTGAGTTACCTGTAATAGATACTGTCATGTCATTGCCTTTTTTGGTTTGATTAATCGATTGAATTTTTATTCTTACTCTTTGTTTCTAGTATGGAACTAGGAAAGAAAATATTCTGGAAATCCTATTCTACCTAATCTACATTCTAGGCATCCTGGGAGATCCTAGAATCAATACTTATGCTTACTTGTTACATGCTTTTATATCGATTTGTTATGTTTATTTGTTTCTACATGGGTATATGTACATACGCACATACTAAACACACCAGACACACATGCACATATCACAGCACATGCAAAGATGAACAAATGAGTGCTGATAAAGAGGTAGATGTAAAAGAGTATGTTCCCTTTATAATGATATTATTACTTTTGTGGGCATATCATATTGTATCTTGTGCAGGTTGTAGTCATTTGTTTGTTTCTCTGTGTAGGACACCCTTATATATAGGCTTGTCTCATGTATGTTCCGTGGTTTCTCATATTTTGTGGTTGTTAAGAGTCGTGGCTATTGGGTAGGGAAAGTAATGCTTTTATTATCTTACTTAGAGGTCGCAGCAATGTAGCTTGGATTTCTCTGTTTTCTTTTCTAGTATTAGCCTATTAGACGTTAAATGTGGTAGCTCAAGATCTCACGTATGGGACGTTATCTTTTGAAGATGTATTTATCTCACTGAATAGTGAGTTGCTTTCTTAACCAGAACAGTCTATGTTTTGGCTCTAGATGAAATATATGACTAAATCCTTGCTATATGTTCAAAGATGAGAAAAGAATAAAGAAGATGAAGATGAAGTACAGGGAGAAGAAAGAATTGAGTAATCATATGAGATAGAGATCTCTCATACGTTATATATATATATATGGTATCTTTGGTGAGATACCAAAGATACCCTTGTGTATACATTATGACATTTATACCCTTACATTGGTAGTACCCCTATATGTTCAAAGATAAGAAAAGAAGAACATAGAGAAGAAAGAATTGATGAGTAATTGTATGAGATAGATATCTCTCATACTTATTTTATTATATATATGTGGTATTTTTGGTAAGATACCAAAGATACCTTTATGTATACATCATGACATTTATACCCTTACATTGATAGTATCCCTATACCTTCAACACTCCCCCTCAAGTTGGAGCATTAATATTAAGCATGTCCAACTTGCTAATAATGTCATGAAGTCAAATCTTGGAGACTCCCTTGGTCAACACATCTGCTAGTTGTTGATCGGTAGTAACAAATGAAATATAAATCAATCCACCTAATGACTTCTCTTGTATGAAGTGTTGATCCACTTCTGTGTGCTTTGTTTGATCATGTTATATGGGATTGTGTGAGATACTGATCGCTGCTTTAGTGTCACAATATAGACTCATAGGAACATATACCTTAAATTCTATCTCTTGGAGTAGAGTCCTCAACCAAAGGTTTTCACAAACACCATGGTGCACTGATTTTGCAACAACTGATTGTTTTTTACTTTGTCACATCACATAAGATTCTCACCGACAAATGAACAATAACTTGAAGTAGATCTTTGATCTATTATTGATCATGTCCAATCTGTATCAAAATACACATCAACTCTCATATGATCATTGTTGGAAAACAAGCCTCTACCTAGAGCAAACTTCAAATACCTTAAAATTTGAAAGGTAGACTTTACATGGGGTATTATTGGAGCATGCATGAACTGGCTAACAACCTCGACTACAAATGTAATATCAGGCCTAGTAAGTGCAAGATAAATAAAATTTCCAACTAGTCTTTGATATTGATCAACATCAATTAATGGTCTTCCATCTTAATCATTCTACTCATGATTGACTTTAATAGGGGTTCCTAAATAACCCTATCTCTGTCAGTAGATTTTGAATATACTTTCTTTGAGAGATGAATATGCCATTTTGTGAGCGAGTAACCTCAATGCCCAAGAAGTACTGCAATGTCTCCTAGTACTTTACCTCAAATTCACCGCTAAGATGAGATTTCAGCCTTCTCACTTCCGCCGAGTCATCCCCAGTAATCACTATATTGTCTACATACATAATGACTGCAGTTGTCCCCTTTAATGTGTGTTTAGTGAATGGGGAATAATCATCTTATGATTGCTTGTATCCAAACCTTTTCAAGCTTCCACTAGACCTTTTAAACCAAGCCTTTGGTGATTCCCATACAAAGCTTTCTTTAATTTGGATACTTTACCCTCACATCTTGGAATTTTAAAGCTTGAAGGGAGTACCATATATACTTCCTCATGTAGATCACCATGAAGGAATACATTCTTTACATCCAATTGCCAAAGTGGCCATCCCTTATTAGTTGTAATAGACAATAATACTCAAATTGAGTTCATTTTAGTTACGTGTATAAATGTCTCATAGGAGTTAACCCCAAATGTTTGGGTGTATCCTTTTGCGATCAACCTAGCTTTGTATTGATCAATTGATCTGTGCATCTTGTATTTAATAGTATAGATCCACTTGCATCCCATAGACTATTTCCCCACCGGAAGATCAACAAGTTCTCATGTCTTATTCTTTTCTAAAGCTTTCATCTCTTCACACATAACATCTTTCCATTGACTTTGAAAAATATCATTTTTTAGATTAGAAGGAATGCGTATAGAAGATATGGAAGCAATGGAGGTAAGATATAAAGAATTCAAAGATTTGTACGACACAAAGTTAGAAATGTGATGATTAGTGCAAGATCTCTTTCCTTGTGAAGAAAAATATGAAGATCATCATTAGTTTTTGGATGTACAAAAGTGTTACCTGGATCCAAAGAAGCAATCTGAGGTGGATTGCTTGCTGTGTCATTCTTCCTCTTTGTATATGCAAGTAGATCATTCCCATCATCATTTGATGATGAAGAGCAAAAAACGAATGAATAAACTGGAGTAGGAAATGAAAACAAGGAAGATTGACATCTCTTCATGCAAACACTCCCCCTGAAGAGAGGTTTTGGAAGAAGAAAAAAAATGGTGGTACAGATTAAAAAATGTTGAAAACCATTGAGACAAATATCTTTCCTGACTTTGGGTTGTAACACTTGTAGCTCTTTTAAGTGGAAGGATACCCCATAAAAATGCATTTTATAGCCCGAGGATCTAGTTTAGATTTGTCATCCTTTTGTATAGAAACATAATAGACACACCCAAAGACTTTAAGAGGAACAATAAAAATGGGATTATCTGGATGTAAAATAGCAATGTGGGACTTAAAATTAAGGACTAGTGAAGGCATACGATTTATAAGATATGCATAAGTAAGAAAAACATCTTCCCAAAAAGTTTTCGGAACATTGATACCAAAAAGAAGAGCCTGGGTAACTTCCAACAAGTGCATATTCTTGTGTTCAACAATTTCGTTTTGTTGTAGAGTGCCTACACAAGTGACTTGATAATCAATACCACAATCCGTCAAATATCTTTACAATTGAGAAGAAATGTACTCCCCCCTATTATCGGAACGTAAGACTTTGATGAATATATCAAATTAAGTCTGAATCATTTTGTGAAAGTTTTGGAATATTAAGACAATCTCTCCTTTTGTCTTCATCAAATACACTCATGTGCATTGTGAGTAATTATCTATAAATGTAATGAAAGTCAAAGAGCGAAGTAGTGAGAGAAGGTCCCCAAATATCAGAATGAACTAATGTAAATAGAATAAAACTTTTATTATTACTAAGGCTTACCGTTAGTGTCCTTGGTGGCGTGGGTTCAAGTCATGGAAACAGCCTCTTCAGAAATGGGGGTAATGTTGCGTACATCTTTCCCTCCCCAGACCCCGTGTTAGCGGGAGCCTCGTGCACTGGGCCGCCCCTATTACTAAGAGGATGATTGTTTCGAACATGCTTGGACAACTGATAGACTTCACAATTGAAATCTAATTGTAGACACCCAAAATTTGCGCAAATTACAAATAGGGGTTTACACTCTCACAACGTATCCAAAAGCCATATGTAGGCCTCACACTTATAAAGTAAGCCCAAATACATGGACAAGTCCATTGGGCCTAGTTTGGCTTTTAAATAATAACCCATAAGACCACCAAACCCACTTGCCTTAGCTCATTAGTAAGTCCAAACAGCTTGCATGGGACCCACATAAGAGATTTGAATAAAACCAAATCTAGATTCTCTTGGATAAAGAGGGAAGGTTATGCCACTCATGGAATACAAATAATTCCATAAATTACCATTCTCTCCAAACAAGGAGTAGACTAAAAGGAGTAGGAGCATCCAATCAACACCCAATCAAGGGTTTGACAAGATTCTAACCCCAAGTCTATAAGTACACCCCTCTTACATAAAGAAGGAACCTTTGGAGAAAGACTTGAAACAAGAAGCTGTAGAGAGAAGAAGCCTATAAAGCATCTCTATAGTTTTCCATAGGCTTAAAGACTCAAGGCATACTTTCTAGTCTCTCCATTAACCATAATTTGTTGTTAAAGATAAGAAGACTTCTTTCATCTCAGAAACACACCACAAATCCTACTATGAGAGTGAGATTCACAGTGTTTCTCTCCTTTTCGGATAAAGTGCAAAGGTTCGAAGAGAAGTGATTCATCTGCAGTTAAGTATCTTTAACACTTGAACCCAAGAAACACATCGTCATGCCCTTGGATTCCGTCGACGAGAATTAGAGGTTTACTCTTTTTGCAAAAGAGTGTAAAATCAAAGAGTTGCATCTCATTCATTTATTACAAAATATTCATTTTTTGAATTTGTCACATTTCTTTCGTGTTGCAGATTTACGCATGAAATTTATGTCTACAAAATTTTGGTACTCCCAATGGGACCCTCTTTATTCTTATATCTCAAGTCGACATTCAACCTTTAAACACTAGAATCGATGGCATCAAAGAAGAACTTTGTTGTTGTAGTTGACCTTGCTACTATTGAAGGCAAGAAGAAAGCCTCTAGTAACTCTAGCTCATCTACTGCTGTCTCTAAAGCCAATCGTGAGTCTTATGTGACCTGCACAAAGACGAAGAGTGGGACCTCCTATTTGGT